>CM074746.1:11938534-12228534 GCA_037367245.1 Phrynocephalus guinanensis | reverse complement strand
TTTATTTTTTATTTTATTTATGAGTGTTTTTACCCCACCTTTCTCCTTGGAAAAGGACTCAAGGCGGCTTACAGTAATGGGGGATAATATACAGTCCAGATGCAGCAATTCCCCAACAAGCTATCATGACAAGATAAGACAGCATGTCTCTTCAAAATTGTTTTGAGGGACAATATACAGTCCAGAACAATTAAGACATATTCAGGATAAGATTTGGCCATCTGCATCCTAAAGCCGCCATAACGTTTGATTAAAGTGAGTTAATCAAACTCACCAGCAACTCACCAACTAAAGCCAAATTAATTCCAAATAATTATGTTGCTTGGGGAGTTTTATCAGTACAGTGGACCCTTGTATAAAAAACAGCTTGTATAACATAAAATTTGTACGACATAAAAAATTCCGGAGATAGGGGAAATTTGCTTAACATAATCACCTATGGGGAAAATACGTACAACATAAAAATGGGATCACTCCGTTTTCAATGCATTCCTATGGGAATTTGTATAAAGGAAAATTTGCTTAACATAATTTCATTTGGAATGAATTAATTCTTTTATACAAGGTACCACTGTAACGTTGTTCTCAGCTGCAGCCCACGATGCTCCCAGGTGTTGTGTGAGAGCCTCACAGCCAGTCTCCTGTTCTTACCACAGAATAATTGTAACGTTGGAAGGGACCTTGGAGGTCTTCTCGTTCAAACTCCAGCCCAAACTTCCAGAGATGGGGCACCCACAACATTGGGAGGCAAGCCGTTCCACGGCTTAATGGCTCCCACTGTCAGGAAATTTCTCCTTATTTCCAAGTTGGCTCTCCCTCTGATGAGTTTCCACCCATTGGTTCTTATCTTACCCTCAGGTGTAACTGAGAATAAATCAATGCCCTCTTCCCTTTGGCAACCCTTCAGGCAGGCATGTCCAAACTTCAGCCCTCCTGATGTTTTGGATTACAACTCCCAGAATTCCAAGCCTGTATTTATAGTGGCAAAGGACTGTGGGAGATGTGGCCCAAAACATCTAGAGGGCCGAAGTTTGGACATGCCTGCTTCAGGTTTTGGAAGACTGCTATCATGTCTCCCCTCAGTCTTCTCTTGGTCAGGCTAAACATGCCTAGTTCTTCTAGTCCAGTGGTTCTCAACCTGTGGGTCCCCAGATGTTCCTGGACTACAACTCCCAGAATTCCTGGCCAGCTCAGCTAGTGATGAAGACTTCTGGGAGTTGCAGTCCAGGAACATCTGAGGACTCAGAGGTTGAGAATCACTGTTCCAGTCATTCTTCATACAATTTAGCCTCCAGTCCCTTTATCATCTTTTTTGCTCTGCTCTGCCCTTTTTCTAGGGCCCCTGTGTCTTGTTTGTATTGTATCTCTTGATCTAAGTGTGCACAGAACTCTAGCCGTGGAAGGTGATGTGGGTCCCTTTGGCTGTGACTAGGCACTTAAGTGACACCTTACCAGACTGCAGGGGACAGCTTCTGCAGCTGGACTTCTGTGGACATAAATATGGAACACTGGCCTAAGTGCACTGAAGCACAGCAGCTACTAAGAAAGGAAAGCAAGTGCTTTGAGTTAGCAGAAGAGCAGAGAAGCGTTGTTCAATGAAAATAATTCACGTATGGAGTGTTACTAAATACTATTACTAAATGTATTAATGTGCTGTTGAGTCATATGGCTTAATCTTGTCAACTGACTTCTGTCAAATGAAATTACATGAGCTCTCCTTTTAACGTTAAATCAGAGCAGCTAATTGGCCAGCTGTTAAACCCAATCACTTCCAATTACTCTGTTTGTGTCTCTGGCTTTGGAATGTAGCTGTTTGGGATCTTGTTGCCTCATATATTATTATCAAAGAGATATTAGTTTGGGTACGATGATAGTGTACCACATGGCTTAGACTGAGTATCTCTGAATCCCGTTAGGTGGGAAGAGGTGTTCATGTTGTGTGGGAAATGGAGTAATAATGCACAAGACAGATTCCTCTAGCACAGGGTTTCCCCGACCTGGGGGGTTGTGTGACCCTCAAGGGGGTTGCAAAGTGTTTTCAGAGGTTTTGTGTGTGTGTGTGTGGTGTCGTTACAATCGTGACCGACTCTTCGTGACCCCATGTCCATGGAGTTTTCTGGGCAGGAATACTGGAGTGGTTTTGCCAGTTCCTACTCCAGGTGCCTACAGCACCTGGTATTCCCTGGTGGTCTCCCATCCAAGTACTAACCAGGGCCAACCCTGCTTAGCTTCCGAAATCAGATGAGATCAGATGTGCTTAGGGCACTGTCTCATATCCCAAGACAGAAGCCCTACATCCCAAATAGATTTTTCAGAGTTCAGCTAACTCCTGGTGCTCTGGTTTATTATACAGTATATACAGGCACGTGACTTTCGTGCAGCCTCATTGTTTCACTGGTTGAGGTTCATCTTCAATCTCTGGTTATTTTGTTCAGGCAAGGTGGAGAGAGAACCACTATTTCATTGACAATGAGCTCTAATCAACTGGCTATTACTGATAGTTGACTTAGCCTTAGGCTATCTTCTATACCCAGCTGAACCCTCCAGTCTTTTGCAGAGGCTGTTTTGTGTCCTTGTTTCATAGTGAGGTGAACAGTAACCAAGGAAGGGACTTTACTTGTTTGTTGGAACCCCATTTAGAGTTAGGTACACATGTATTCACAGCTGCCTAGATGCCCTAAGCACATCCGATCTCGCCTGATTTCGGAAGCTAAGCAGGATTGGCCCTGGTCATTACTTGGATGGGAGACCACCAGGGAATACCAGGTGCTGTAGGCGCCTGGAGTAGGAACTGGCAAACCACTCCAGTATTCCTGCCCAGAAAACTCCATGGACATGGGGTCATGAAGGGTCGGTTACGACTATAACGACACAACACACACACACACACACACATGTATTCCCCGGTGTCTTGGATACTCTCGCTCAGGCCTTCTAGCGTATTTTTATAAGCAAAACTATTACAGTGGTACATCAAGTTATGAAATTCATTCATTCCTCGGGACACTCCTCATTGCGAAAAAATTAATAACACAGATCCGAATGGGGTGCAGTGTACCTTGTGAATTGAAGTATTCTGCAAAATTTTCATATCTTGATTTTTTCCATAGAGAATAGTCGTTACTCAAGTATTTGTGGAAGGTTTTTTTTTTGGATGAGTTTCCTCTGTAACTAAATTTTTTCATTATTCAGAGTGATCGTATCTTGAGGTACCACTGTTACAAAATGTAGCTGTAACAATTTTTACACATTCTCTTGTCAGAATTAGTTTTGAACAGCATCAATGTTATTCCTGTATTTTAAGGTTATTCGGGTGGGTTGCCTTGAGTGTTATTAGATTCCATACAGATATCAAGCAAGTTCATGAACAACAATTGGCCAGCATGCACGCTGTTTGTAAAGACAGCCGTATTAAATGGGCACTTTAAAATTATTTAACGTGCCTGGATATTGAAGGACATTAAGTAGTGTATTTCCCAAAGGTAGTTAGAGCCACCGAACCTGCTGTCTCAAATGCGGTGGGCAATTCTGGGGGATTGGCTCATGTTGTAGTTCTTTTCCGATCCTTTGGTGGTCAAGACAGGCTCAGGGGCAACACTGGTGGAAGGGGCTGTGGCTTGTTGTTGGAGCACATGCGTTGCACGCAGAACCTCCCAGGTCCAGCCGTTAGCATCTCAAGGTTGAGAGAGAAATGTGCCTGAAAAACACTGTGGTGCTGCTGCCATTCTGTGTTGAACGCACTGACCAAGATAGGCCAGGAGCTTTGGCTCAGTGGCTGAAAACCTGCTGTCCTAAGGCTGCCGATCTCGCCTCCTCAGCAGTGCATTTTTGGTAATGCAAATGTTTCAGTTTCTCTCTGAAGCTTCTGAGGCTCCCTTGGGACTGTGTTTTTTTGGGGAAGCCCCTGGGGCCCACGGGAAAGCCTGGACTTTTCAGAAATGGCTTCCACTGGTCCCAGCAAATACCTTGTTTCCCTGAAAATAAGACCTACCCCAAAAATAAGCCCTAGCAGGATTTCTATGCATTTGTTAAATATAAGACCTAGCGATGGGCGTGGCTGTGCTTGCGTGCGCGCGCACACACACAGAGCACATGTTGCCCCCCCCTTTTCCATCCATGGTCCTTCCCCCCCTTTCGCTCGGGCCATCAAAGTTACCATACATGGGCACGAAACGAACAAGTTTTCGTTTCCGTTTTCGTTTTTTTGTTTTGTTACGCAACGAAACGACAAACGAATTTTGTCCCCAAAATGAAACGAAACGAACAGAAACACCGGAAATTTTATCGTGCGTTTCGTTTCCGTTACTACAATACAGTAAACTGCTTTAAATGCTAAAAAAACATTTTAAAAAAATGAAATTAATGGTAACGAAATGGTAACGAAACGAACAAAAACGAAAACAATTTTTTTTTTCAAAAATTAGCAAAAAACGGAAACTAAACGAAACGGACCCTCCAAACAACAAACGACAAACGAAACTCCATTTTTTCAATTCGTGCCCTTCTCTACTTTGTAGCATGTTTCCTTGCAGTTCCTATTTCCCCGAAAATAAGACTTACCCCCCAAAATAAGCCCTAGTGTATCTTCTTGGGAAAAAAAAATACAAGACAGTGTCTTATTTTTTGGGAAGCACGGTAGCACCCCCTACCCATCCCATGTGAAGCTAACAATACAGCTAGGACTTACTAGCCGTTTGTTCCAAAACCCACTGGCGACTGGCCGGAACACAAGCTCTGTCTGCTACCCGGTTGTAGCATTTACAGTCATTGTGCACAGAAATAATTAAGATGCAGCACAGTAACAGGGAGAGAAAGCTTCAAGACCCATTGTCAGTTTGGTCTGGCCTGTGTCTCGTCTGTTGCTGCTAAGAGGTTTAAAGCTAATTCCAGTACTGTACTTGCATGCAATGTGTAATCCCACACGCTGGCGATTTCAGCCTGTGCACCTTCTGTTAGCCTGTTGGAGGTACCGTCTGCCAAACAAAAACTTCTTCAGATCAGGGCATCTGAGTTGGATTGGGTTTGTGCTTCTGTCTGCATTTGACCAATCGGAATAAAAGTTAATTTTCATTAGGCCAGCAGAATCCACCCAACGGTTTCAAGTGCAGGATGGGATATTCCCTTAAGAATGGATACCAGGTGCTATCCATGATATATGTTGCATCCAGTACTGTTTTTTGGCCCAGAACTCCTGTAATTCTCTAGAAATGCTGGCCAGCACTACTAGAGAGAAGGAATTCTGCACCCGCTGCAGTCACCAAACAAGGGTCAAGGGAAGCCCAATGTAAAGAGCGTTACAATAGTCTATCCTTGAGATGACCAGCGCTTGCGCAACAAAATCTGGCAATTTTTGCGAAAGACTACTCTGAATGCCTTTTGCGTGTCGGTGGGCCTTACGACCTCGAAACTAATTTGTGTGGCACCTTTCAGAAAACGCATTATGAAATCACCAGCTTGACTCTGTTGTATGTGTGTTACTTTCCAGAAAGCTCCAGCGCTGGATCCTTGGGAAGCTCCTATGGCTGTGTATGATGAAGACCTCTTGAAGAACCCTTTTTATTTAGCAATGCAGAAGCGGCGGCCTGATCTCTGTCGGAAAGTTGCGGAATTGCACGGAATTGTAAGTAAAACTGGATGCTCTCGGGAAGCAGAGCTTATTTCAAGCGCCCACACAGCGGCGTGCATGTTCTGGGGACTAATTTAACACATGTGAAAAACTACCAAAGCATACCCCCTTCCTTTTCAACTGCACACTCTTAAAATGTCCCCTGCTGCTTACGGTGTTTGCCTTCATACTCTGTATTTGCCAGCTTTCAAACTGGGCTCGCCCAGTTGTTTTGCGTTACGGCTCTCATTAGTGCCAGTTGCTTGTGGGTGATAGGACAGGAGTCAAGGTACCAGCTGGGGGAAGGTTGTAACATAAGAACATAAGAAGAGCCATGCTGGATCTGGCCAAAGGCCGATCTAGTCCAGCTTCCTGTATTTCACAGTGGCCCCACCAGATGCCTCTGGGAGCGCACGAGACTAGATATCTGTCTCCTGATACCACTTCCCTGTATCTGGCCCTTGAAGTACCCTGGTTTGTAACCTGTGATGGACTTTTCCTCCAGGAATCTGTCCAATCCCCTTTTGAAGGCATCAGGCCTTGTACATCCATGTTCAGAATGCTTGAAGTGTAGATCCAGGGGTGTATGGGGGGGGGTAGAAGGGTAGAAGGGTACATCTGCCCTGGGTGCAGCAATCTGGGGGCGCCTGGAGAGGGAGGAAGAGAGGGGCTGAGACAGCCCCCCCCAATTGCCTGTGACCTGGACCCCCCACGAGAGGAGTCGCAGGAAACTGGGTGGGCGCATTTTTTTAAAAAAGGAGGGAACTGAGGCAAGAAGGTGCCTCAGCTGTGAGGGAGGTAGACGCGTCACGAGTGCCCAGGTTCTGGCAGCGCAGCAGTGGTGGTTGCGGCAGCCCCAGACGGGAATGAGCCGGTCTTAGGAGTAGAAAAGAAAAGAAAAGAAAAAAAACAGCGATCATGGAGGCCCCCAACTCGGCCGGACAAGAGAAGCTTGCGGCCTGCTGCGGCGGCCGAGAGCCGTCCCAGGGACAGGAGAAACGAGAAGGAAGGTGCCGCCGCCAACGGCAGCCCCCACACCATGAGGTTGCACTTCGCCTGAGGCGGGATGTGGTGCCACCTGTGCCATCTGGGCCAAGTGCTGAGGAGGAGGTTCCACCAGTGGTTGATTGTCGGGCTGTTGACCGTGGGCCTCTGGGCCACCTATTTGGAGCTGGTGGCCCTGGCTGATGGGGGAGGAGAGCCGCGGGCGGAGCGAAGGCAGCGCCCGTCCCACGGGGAGCCCGGTGTGCGCCCTCAGCCCATGGGGAGCGAGCGAGCGACCGAGCAAGAGCTCAGGGGCCATGTTGGGTGGGTGAGACATGGTTGGGGGGGGCGCAAAAACTGATTTTGTCCCCAGGCGCTCCAAACTCTAGCTATGCCTCTGTGTAGATCCTGTATGCCGTTGGGAAGGGTGCCAATCTTACAAGGTTTTTCAACCATGTTGCCCACCATAGAGGGCGATGTTAGGAAGTCCTTCTACTGATTTGCAGGTGGTGAGAGTACCCAAAAATCAATGTTGTGCAAGACACTCAAATAAGAGGAGCATTGTCTAAAATATATTCCTCAGCCTTAGGTTCTTTTGGAAATACTGTAGAAGCTGAAGTAACAGGTTTAAGGGCTTCTGACAAAATCGTTCTCCTTTTGTCCTCCAATGAAGTAATTTTATTTATTTCCGCCCTGCCTTTTCTCCTAAAAGGGACTTGGGGCAGCTTGGAAAAACCTAAAATATATGTGCAACTAAAATTGCAATAAGCAATAGCACTTAAATATATATTTGGTACTGCGTTATAGCACTATTGAATGCTACTCCATGAAAATAGTTGAAAACGGTAAAACAGGAAAGGGGACTACACCTTCCAATAAAAAGACATCTTTCCCCAAAGGAATTTGGTTTGCAAACCCTGCTTGGAAATGAAGTTACTGGCCTGTTAGTGGAAGGATGGGCTGTGTGCTAATCTTATTTGGAAAGGAATTCTATAGCTTGAGAGAAGCCACTGCAACCACCCTCTCTTGTGTCCTGGCCAAAAATGTCTGTACATGTAGTGCAGGCATGTCCAAACTTCGGCCCTCCTGATGTTTTGGACCACAACTCCCAGAATTACGGAGGATTATATAGGGAGATAGAGTCCTTCAGACATCTGGACCCAGGCCATATAGGATCCAAGACATACAGAGATTGATATGACTTTGAACTGGGCCTGGGAACAGATTGCTAGCCAGTGAAGCTTATAATAAGGGAATTACCATATTTTTCCCCATTTTATAAAACAACACCCAGTTTTCCAGCCTGAAATAACAGTTTCTCTACTGTGTGTTTCTCTCATTGGCTTACTTCTGTGTATAAGATGACCCTAAATTTTTAGTCTAACAATTCTAGTAAAAATATAGTAAATATATAGTATGGAAAATACAGTATATGGTCCCTATAACCATCCCAAAGGTTTGATTGGAGGATTTTGAACCAGCTTAAATTTCCAAACACTTTTGAAAGCACCATGTAAGTAAAATATATTGTAATACAAGCAGCATGTGACTCAAACATGCATGGCTAGATCTTAGTCACATATTTCTGAGTGCAGATAGGAAGCAAGTTTAAATACTAAGATTTGAGCACTCTGGCTCAGGGATGAATCCAGAAGTACAATGGATTTTCAGTGGGAGTGTAACCCCATCCCAAACCATTTGGTCCCCTGTTCTGTCTTTTGACTGACCAGAGACACCCCTGTTCTGCCTGTATTAAGATCCAGTCTGTTTTCTTTCATTCAGCAGACTGGTTTAGAAAACTGGTTTGTTCAGAGTTAGATGAAAATGCGAAGGAAAGTTAAGTACCGCCTCCATGCTGGCCGTATCAAAGACCACACCATTGGTCAGTTTCTCCCAGTGTTTTCTTGTGTGTGTTAAATAACATGAGGACTGGTCAGAACCCTGAGGAAGCCCAGTGCCCAAGGCCAAGGTACTGGACAGGAATTTCCCTTGGTGCCCCTTTCTGAGTCTGCTTGTCCAAAACAAGATGGTCATCAAAGTCCCATCCCAGAGACATAATCCAGAAGGATGCTACGGTTGATACTAGAAGCCACTGTTCCAGCAGCCCTAACAAGAGTGCATGCCCCATCCATTTTTGGGTATAGAGCAGTGTTGGTGAATCTATGGCACGGGTGCCAAAGGTGCCACTTGGAACCCTTTCTGTGGGCATCCGACATTGCCCCTTCACAGCCACCTGGATTCAGGTTGAATTGATGGATTGGCACTTTGCGAAAAATTAGTGGGTTTTGAATCCCAGTTTGGGTACTCGGTCTCTAAAAGGTTTGCCATCACTGGTATAGAGCATCCACCAAGGCAGCCAGAGCTGCCTCTCTGTCCCATAACCAGGCCTAAAGCCAGATAGAAATGGATCTTGATAATCCAACTCATCCAGAAATCCCTGGTGCAGAGAAGACACTGTGTGCTCCATTACCTTGCCTAAATATAGAATGCTAGAGTCTGGCCTGTCGGGGGTAGGAGGGTTCAAAGAGAGCTTTTTCCAATAAAGGATTTACAGCTTCCTTTTTAAAAGGAAGAATAGATCTGTTATAAAGAGGTACATACCCCTTCCCCTTCCCTCCTTGGCCATTCCCTCATCGCTGCTGCTTTTACGAGTCAGGAAAGGCAAGGATCCTGCACTCGCATGGGCTTCAGAGTGTGAAAAAAAGGTAAACGTTCCCCCCGCACATGCGTGCTAGTCGTGTCCGACTCTAGGCGTGGTGCTTATCTCCGTAGTCAAGCCGAAGAGCCAGTGTTGTGTAACGGTCTTTCTCTCAGCTTCTTCATGTCTTGGACACTGTTTGCCATTGACGAAGAAGATGCTGTGACAAGTAATAGCATCCGAACATTTGTTGCCTTAGGCTGCTTTTACACAACCCCTAAAATCCGGTGGCAACTTAAATGCAGTTCCCCCCAACGTGTTTTTTGTTCTGCTTCCTGTGTTCCCACCTCCCGTACTCTGATTCTATTGCTTCTGTCTGCGGTGAGGGGAGAGAGAAAAAAATGCAGGCTCACCTCCGCCTGCCTTCGGCAGCAGCTAATTGTTCCAGCCTGTTAGGATTCCTGTGTTAAAAGGGGTGTGTGTGGGGGACCCAACAAAAAACAAACAAAAAGCAGAGAACGGCCAGGCTTGCAATGCTTTAAAACAGCAACGAGGAACAGCAACAAGGATTTTACTTCCTCCAGACCAGGTACTTGTAAAATTTGCTGGTGCGCGCTTAAGTGGGCATGGTCGTACTTTATTTTTTTTTAAAAAGTCCGCTGCTGGTGGGAAAACAATTTTATGCTCTGCATCTGCGAGCATTTTGCAGCGGATTTTAGGGGTCGTGTAAAAGCAGCCTTACTTTCAGGATCTAACGTGGCCATGTTGCTTTTAGGTTGCGCTTGCCGCGTGTGTCCCTGACGTTGTGTTTCTCTTTCTCCAGGTTTTAGTCCCATGCAAAGGAAGCCTGTCAAGCAGCTTCATCTCAACTTGCCAGTTTGACTCGTATGTTCTCCAAGCGGTGGAGGAGAACTTTCAGACCTTGAATGGAAAGGTACATGGTGTTCGGCGGTGAAAGCCAGTCGGGTTGTCAGTGGCTGGAAGCCTTGCAATGATCTCTTTGGGGTTGCATGAACTTCCCTGGATTAAATGAGGTTTTAAAAAAGAGCACTAGTATATAGAAAGCTCAGAGCAAAGAAAGGCAATCCCAAAATGCCATCTCAAACAACTTGTTATGGCACAGCAGTTAGACTGCGGTACTGCAATCAAGACTCTGCTCCCGAATTGAGTTTGACCTCTGTTGTTGACTCAGCCTTCCGTCCTTCTGAGATTGGTAAATGGATTATGCAGCCTGCATAATTAAATTTTAAACTGCCAAGAGAGTGCTTCAAGCACTACGAGGAATTATTTAAGCAGATCTCTTTGCCTTTTTTTTTGGGTGCTTTATAGTATGTTTTAAATAAACATGGCTTGTGATGAGGCTTATAATGTCTCTGAAATTCTACATGATTAACTAATAGTTATCTCTAGGGTTTGCAGTCATGGAAGGGTGCCCGGGGAGAGCCTATAGACTTCCCCCCCACTTCTTTATTTTTCATGGGAACTAAGCCTGCCTCTTCTGACAAGTTGATGTTGCTTTTTTGGGACTGAAAGATGTTGCAGGGAGAGCCATATAGATTAGCAAAACTATTCCCCTTCTGGAAGTGTTTATCCACTCTTCTAATTTTTAAGCGAGGCACTGTTGGCGAACCTATGACACAGGTGCCAAAGGTGGCACGTGGAGCCCTTTCTGTGGGCATGCGGCATTGCCCCCTCACAGCCTCAACACTTCCCCCTCCCCTCGGCACGGACCACTGTGCTCCATGCAGACAGATGGGCAAAGGGGAGCCAGTGGTTTGTGGGCTTGTTCGTAGCCTCAGTTTACTCTCCAGCCACGCCACTCTGGGCACCCCAAAAGTGGCATGGCTGGAGAGTAAACGGGGGCTACGAAGGAGCCCACAAACCACTGCCTCCCCTTCACTTAGTTATTTTCACAGAGCCATTTTGGTCGTCCCCAAACAGCTCCATGCAGACAGAGGGGCGAAGGGGAGCCAGTGACTTGTGGGCTCGTTCAGAGCCCCAGTTTACCCTCCAGCCACGCCGCCCTGGGTATCCAAAAAGGATGCTGTGGCCGTGGGAAATTCAAAAGCCTGTTTTTTGATCCTTGCTTTCCCGAAGGGTAGCACCCGAAGCATTTGTAACCCAGGGTACCACTGTATTCAGGTTACATTTCTGTATTGGCACTTTTGCAAAAAATAAGTGGTTTTGAATCACAGTTTGGGCACTCAGTGTCTAAAAGGTTCGCCCTCGCTGGCGGTGAGGGGTTCAAAGCCAGTACAAAAGTCCATGGTGCAGGCTGCCCAACCCCATCCTTTGGTTTCCCACGATCTGATTCTCTTCTCCATCCTGCCCAACCCTTTAGGAGATCTTCATACAAGGCAATTTGATCATACTTGGGGCTGGCTTTAGCCATCATTCCTCTGTGCCGGTTCTCTTTGAGGAAACCTTCTACAACGAGAAAGAAGAGAGCTTTAGCATCCTTTGTCTAGCTCATTCTCTGGAAAAAAATGAGAGCAAAGGTGAGTGGTGTTTTTCTCTACGGAGAAGGGGGAGGCGATTGCTGCTGTTTCTGAAATCCACTAGAGATATTTCTGGATTCTGATTACTATTTATTTATTTATTTATTTACTTACTTACTTACTTACTTACTTACTTACTTACTTACTTACTTACTTACTTACTTGTTGACCACCCAACTTTCCCTCAGGAACTCTGGGCGGTGTACAACAAATTGCTAAAAACAAACAAACAAAAAAGACAAACAAAGAGAATCGGATAAATAATAAAAACAGACTCTCTTCCGTTTCAGAACAATCTTCAGCATCCTCAAATTCTTACTCCCTGAAGAACATTGAAGATGTGAGAGAGTTCTTGGGAAGACACACGGAGAAATTTGATAAAGCGATTGCATCTTTCCACAGGACTTTCAAGGAACATGACAGGAAAATCTTGCGCCATTACATAGTCAGTATCTCTGTTTTGAAGTGGCCTAAATCTTGCAGCTGCAGGCAACTGGAGGCGGTGGGTGATGTCATCAAGAGGCTGTTTCTCATCTCTTGTGTGAGAAGGCGTCTTGTTAAAAGCATGTGCTGCTTGCACCAGAAATACATTTATTCATATGGAAGCTTATAGGATTGATTTAGGTAGCAGTTAGTTTCTTTTTAAATTTCTTTTAAGGTGAAGCTCTAGCTATTGGCACATTACTTAGTTTGTTATCTTTGACTACTTTGGTTGTAGTCCACAAAAGCTTAAGCCAAATAAAATTAGTTCATTTCTTAGTCTTTATATAACAAGACAGGGCACTTTAATCTCACAGAATCACATTTTATTTGCAAAAGACATGTTAAATCATACAAACAAATGTGTTGCAGAGCTCTTAATTTCTGGTTTCCTCTTTTGTTTTGCCACAAAAAATACAGAAATGCATAAGGAAGAATAGTGACATGTTCCCCAGAGTCCACCTCTTTCTCATTAACTGGCACTTAAAATCTCAGTAACAGACTCTTAAAACAGAATAGAAAGGATTTCCTTATAGTGATTTGAAATTATAGACTCGTGTGTGCTCCTTTCTCTACTGCACACATAATTAGCAACCAACTGAGCAGATCAACAGCAAACAAACCACTGCCTTCGACAGGAGAAAGGCAAGTCTCCCTTTGAATTCAAAGGAGTGATTGGTTACTGCTAGATGAGTTGATAATCACCTCAGCCAAGAAAAGTCCCTCCCAGCCAAACAAACCACAGAAGGATGTGAGGTTGGCAACAAAAATTCCCAACACAATGTAGACATTGTACACCATTTTCATGGCCGTGGCAACAGTTGTAAACAGCTTCCGTAAATTCATCCATTATTCTATCTGAAATGGATTGGGATTGCAAGCAGAATATATCTGGCAGGGTAGGATGGGGTGGGGGAAGAGTCTGAATAAATAATTCTGGTTTATTTGTCTTTGCAACTGTAAAATGTTAGTACAAAAGGTGGCCTTTCCTGCGTTTTGGAAAACTGAGAAGCAGAAACGGCTTACTGTAGTTGTCAACAAGCTGTCCTCCTTGGTTGGGAAGGACACTGAAATTCTCTTTAGGGCCGGGAAATACCCTGTGATGTGGTTGATACAAGCTTCCTTCCCCTTCTCCATAAGTATCCATTTATTTGTTTTGCTCTTTTGTCTCCAGGATTCTGTGAATGCGCTGTACACCAAATGCATCCAGCAGTTACTGAGAGATTCTCACCTTGTAAGTATCCAACAGTGTGGCGGGTTCCTCCCCTAGAGTCTGGAAAAATATTCCTTTTTAACTGATTATTACAGCTCTCAGAATCTCCCAGCTGGTAGAGCAGCTGGCTGTTTGGACTGAGTTATGCTTCAAGTTATGCCACCCCCCCTCCCAAAAAAAAAGCCTGTTCTGCAAACTGTACCTAAGACCTAATATGTATCTAATATGCTAATATTGCTTTTTCTTCTCTCTGATCATTAGAGAATTCTAGCAAAGCAGGAGCTTCAGATGAATCTGATGAAGCAAGCTGTGGATGTGAGTTGGGAGCTGTCTGGGGGGGGGGAAATCTCTACAGCTACATTTATGTAATAAAAAACCAATAATCAGATAGTCAAATGCTGATGGGTTAGTTGACCTCGAAGAATGTGCACACTAGGCAACACACCCCAAAGAGTCATTACATAACCAAATAGACTAAAACTCTTTCACCACCTTCGGTTTAATGGACATAATATTTTTTAAATTTTCAGTTTTATTCACCAAAAAAGCTATTCTCATTTGGCTGTATGGCCAGAAGGGAGAGTTGGGGAGGATGTCTCATGAGCATTTCCAGTTCTTATTCATTCTGTTTGTTTCTTTTCAGATGTATATCCATCATGCTCTCTATGATGTCATCTTTAAGTACGTAGGGACCATTGAGGCAAGCGAGGTGGGTGTTCTCCTCTTCTGAACCGCTAGAATTCAGTGTGAAGTTATGTCTTGAGACACTGGGTCCCATTTCAGCAGCAGCATCAAAAATGCACATGTTACGACACTAGGGATGGACATAGTCTAGAGGAAAGAAGACTGAGGGGAGGTAGGATAGCATTTTTTCAAATCCGTGAAAGGCTGTCATACGGAGAAGAATCTGCTCTCGATTATCCTAGAATGAAGAACACATCACATTGGGCACAAGTTACAGTTCATATCAGGAAATCGCTCTGTTAGAGAAGTGTGGCTGTGGCACCAATGACCTCGAGAGGTGATGAGTGTTCCAACACTTGAGGCATTCAAGAGAAATTCAAGAGAGATTAGAGTGCTGGGCCAAAGCTAACGGAATGGATTTCAACAGAGGGAAATGTAGGGTGCTACATCTAGGTAAAAAGAATGAATTGCACAGATATAGGATGGGGGATACTTGGCTGGAGAATAGTACCTGTGAAAGGGATTTGGGAGTGTTGGTGGACCACAAATTGAACATGAGTCAGCAGTGTCATGCGGCAGCCAGTAAAGCCAATGCGATTCTTGGTTGCATCAACAGAACCATAGTGCCTAGATCAAGGGAAGTGATAGTACCACTCTATTCTGCTCTGGTCAGACCCCAACTGGAGTACTGTGTCCAGTTCTGTGTGTCTCAATTTAAAAAGGATGTTGCGGGTGCAGAGGAGGGCGATCAGGATGGTTGAGGATCTGGAGGAAATGTCTTATGAGGAACGGCTTAGGGAGCTGGGAATTTTTAGCCTCTCTAAAACAGTGCTCCCCAACCTTTTTGTCCCCACGGACCGGTAAATGATGATTTTTCCGTGGTCCGGGGCTGGGGGTAGGGGTGGGGAGGGGGGGAGATGGGGGGTCGGGGGGGTCGGGTGGGGGGGGGGGCAGGGGAGGGTGTGGGGGGCGGGGGATGGGGGGGGGGGGGGAGGAGGGGGTGCGCAGGGGGGCTTGGCATGTGTGCCGCGCGGGGGGCCACGGGAGAGCGGCGGCGGCGGCGGCGGGGCTCGCCAGCTGGGGGCATTGGGCATGCCGCTCCCCCCCCCGCGCGCGCATGGGCGGGATGGGGGGGAGCCCAGGGCTCCTGGGCGGGCTGGCCCCCGCCTCCTCCTCCTGTCGGCGGCCACGGCAGCCGTCCGGGTTCGGCCGTGCCTCCGCGGCCGGCGGCGGGGGTGCCCCGCGGCCGCCGCTGCCGCCCGCCTCGGTGGGGTGCCTCTGCGCCGCCAGCGGCGGCGGAGCCAGCGACGGCTCAGCGGTCCCGGTGGCGCCCTCGGGCCGGAGCCGCCGCCGCGTCGCCTTGCCTCCGGCTGCGGCCTTCGGGCGGGCGAGCGGGAGGGGGGAGGGGAGGGAGGCCGGTGGGGGGGGTGGCGTCCAGCGCACGCACACTCCGGTTGGGGGGGTGCTCGGGGGCCCGGCCTCTCTCTCTCTCTCTCTCTCTCTCTCTCTCTCTCTGTGGGGGGGGGACGGGAGCGGCCGCTCCTTCCTTCCTTCTCCCTCTCCCAGGCCAGGAGGAGGCGAGGAGGGGCAAGCGGGCCAAACGGGGTTCCCCGCCGCTTCTTCCTACCCTTTGAGGGCATCGTGCCCGGCGGCGACTCCTACTCCGGCTTGCCCTCGGCGCCCGGCGCGGCCGGCGCGGCTACCGGCCTCCATGGCAGGCGAGCCCGGCCCGGGCCCCGACGACGACAATGACGCCTCCAGCGCTCCCGCCGGCGGCAGCACCGTCAGGGCCAGGGCGAAGCGCAGCGGGGGCGAAGGCGGCGAAGGCGCCCGGGGCAGCAGCCGCATGACCGTGCTCTCTGTCCCTCAGGCGTCGGGCGGCTCCTCCTGCGCTCCTCCAGCCTTCTTCTTCCACCGGCCGCCCGCGGGAGAGAAGAGGAGGAGGAGGAGAGCGGCGGAGGGAAAGGGGAGGAGCCTCCCCGGCCTCCCCAGATGGCCCGGTGCCGACCGGTCTACGGACCGGGGGTTGGGGACCACCGCTCTAAAAGAAGGCTGAGGGGGGATATGATAGCTATGTTTAAACATTTGAAAGGATGTCATATTGAAGAGGGAACAGGTTTGTTTTCCATGGCTTCAGAGACTAGGACTCAGGGCAATGGTTTCAAACTACAGGAAAAGAGATTCCATTTGAACATTAGGAAGAACTTCATGATGGTTAGAGCTGTTCGGCAGTGGGATATGCTGCCACAGAGGGTGGTGGAGTCTCCTCCTTTGGAGGTTTTTAAGCAGAGGCTGGATGGCCACCTGTCGGAAATATTGTGATGGGGTTCCTGCATGGCAGGGGGTTGGACTAGATGGCCCTTCAGGTCTCTTCCAACTCTGTGATTCTATGAAATTTGGATAACCACCTGGCACATATCTGTTGGAGTAGGCTTTTGAGCATAGTTGGCTCAGCAGAAAATAAAAGATACCAAAGCAGAGCTCACCATTACCATAGGTATATTTCCAGTAAGTCAATCCGACAGCATAACAAAGTAAAGAAAAGAATTCCACCCAAAACATTACACATGGGTTTTCACTATATACAAGCCTCAGCCAATCACAAAGCATTACATTATTTACTTTAACATTAATACACATGTGTTAGCTTTCCTTTTTTGTGAATCACAGTTACTCAGCATTTCACACACATGTTCAACATGGCTGTTGATTACCACAAGCCTTGTTTTTTGTCTACTTGTGTAAATTATACCTTGACAATATCCTTTGATCTATCTTCCTGCATTAAGCCCCATCTTAACGTTATTATTCCATGATTCTAAATATTCAAATGTTTTCAGGAAGATGAGAAAACTGCAAGCTAGAGTAGAATGATGTTGCATTGAAATGGACAAATATTTTGGTCTGCTGACCTACATTCTGCCTGATTTGGTTGCTTCTGGAGTATGTAGTGACTGTAGTGAGAAGGACAGCATTTTTCTTGTCAGGGTCTACAAATCATTTTCCTTGCGTTTCATGACTAGGATGCAGCTTTCAACAAAATAACACGAAGTCTGCAGGAGCTGCAACAGAAAGACCTTGGTATCAAGCCTGAATTCAGGTGAGTTGCACCAGCAAACGTTTTCTACAACACGTTTGAAGATGTATGGATTGTGGTCTAGTACAGTGGATAGAGGGACACTCTTCTCCATCTCACAAAATACCAGAACTAGGGGGCATCAACTCAGATTGAGGGCTGGGAGAGTGAGAACAGACAAAAGAAAATATTTTTTCACCCAGCGCGTTGTTAGTCTGTGGAACTCCCTGCCACAGGATGTGGTGATGGCATCTGGCCTGGATGCCTTCAAAAGGGGATTGGACAGATTCTTGGAGGAAAAATCCATCACAGGGTTACAAACCATGATGGAGATGTGTAATCTCCAGACTTTAAAGCGGGGTACTTCAAGGACCAGATGCAGGAGAGTGGTATCAGGAGAGAGATATCTAGTCTTGTGCACTCCCAGATGCATCTGGTGGGGCCTAAGCAGCCTAAGTTATTGTTTTGTTTTTGAACATTGTGAGAGGAATGCTGTTTTGTAGAACTTAACAACGGGGACAGGTCTGGTGCCAGTACACCTGTCCCTCCTGAGTCTGTGATATAGCAAGCATTAATGTATGTATTTCCCCCCTCCCTTTTGGAAAAACCGTGCAGCTTTAACATACCACGTGCAAAGCGAGAACTGGGCCAGTTGAACAAGTGCACCTCCCCACAACAGAAACTCCTCTGCCTGCGCAAAGTGATGCATATTGTAATGCACTCTCCAAGTCAAAGAGGTCTGTAACCATAGCAACGAAGTAATTATTATTTCCTGCAGATTGCCATTCGAGTGGTCTTCTTTTGCTTTCCTTATAAGTGTATATAAATTATATATATTATTGTAAGCTGCCTTGGGTCCTTTTCCAAGGAGAAAGGTGGGGTAAAAATATTCAAAATAAATAAATAATGTCAATTTCATATACACCCCCCCACTATATTGCGGCTCATATACTGCAGTCCATGGGAGCTGTAGTAAAGCTGATTCTTCAAACATTTAGTAAGGCACTATTTTTTTTACCATTTCTCTTCTCTTCCCCCCCACCCCATTTTATCAATCTCTTGCTATTTTTATCCTCATTTTAGTTTTTGTTGTTGATTTATGTATATTTTATTATGTACCTTGTATTTTGGTTTTTGAAATGTATTCATTTGTTTAATTGTTATGTTATCACATGTTGTAAACTGCCCAGAGTAGCCCTAGGTCTAGATGGGCGGTATAAAAGTCAAATAAATAAATAAATAAATAAATATATTCATATAAACTCAAAACGCAAGAGGCAGGCTCTTTTGCTCGATTGACTAGGAAGATGGAAAGCCTGCCTCTGATCGGGAGCATCTCAAACGTTTTGAGCCAAGGGGGATGCTGTGCTTTTTGTGAGGGTCTCGGCCGCTGTGTGAGAGCTACGATAATGCAGGACATGAGTAAAGTGGACAGAAGGACGCTCTTCTCCCTCTTACAAAATACCAGAACTAGGGGACATCCACTCAAATTGAGGGCTGGGAGAGTAAGAACAGACAAAAGAAAATATTTTTTCATCCAGTTCATTGTTGGTCTGTGGAACTCCCTGCCACAGGATGTGGTGATGGCATCTGGCCTGGATGCCTTCAAAAGGGGATTGGACAGATTCCTGGAGGAAAAGTCCATCACAGGTTACAAACCATGATGGAGAGGTATAATCTCCAGGCTTAAAACCAGGGTACTTCAAGGGCCAGATGCAGGGGAGCAGTATCAGGAGACAGATATCTAGTCTCGTGTGCTCCCAGATGCATCTGGTGGAGCCACTATGAGATACAGGAAGCTGGACTAGATGGGCCTTTGGCCTGATCCAGCATGGCTCTTCTTATGTTCCTGTGATAGAAAGTGCAGCTCACGGACGGTGCTCAGACCATTGCAATTGTTTATACCGTCAAAAGAGCCACGTGGTTGGCTTGACAACGGAATGAGAGGAGGCTTGAAAGAGGCAGCTTAAAGCTTGATATTGATGGACTCACAAGATTCTTAGCAGAGGAGTGAAGGGCCAACCCACAAATGTTGCCAAGACAACTTGTATCAGGGAGGCCAAAGGCAGCAGCTGCATCACGTAATTGCCCCTCTGCCTGCTCCCTGCAAGCCTCTACAAGAGAGGTACCGGATTCTACCAGTACTTGCAAGGTTTTCCCCACCCTGACCCTGACACAATTGTGCAGTTGAATTGCATCCATTCCCTGTTTCTGGGCATCACACATTGATGCACAACTCCTGCACCAACAGTCCATTGTACCTATGACTGAACTGGTAGCTGGGATGCATGGATTAAGTATAGTGACCTTTTCTACTTGTTATTTTGGCCTATTCCTCTGTTGTAGTGAGCAGTGGTTGCAAGCAATAACATTAAATGTGTAACCTGTACATTGCATTGTATGATATTAATACCTAGGGACATTTTCAGCTCTTTTGGAGTACAGTAGGACCCCCTTATCCACTGATTCAGTTATCCACAGTTGGCAGAGGAAAAAATTAAATAATTCAGTAGCCACAAAGCAAGCTGCAAAGCAAGCTGTTGTCACAAACAGCAGCTGTAAAGCAAGCTATTGTCACAAATAGCAACTGTAAAGCAAGCTACTGTCACAAACAGTGGCCATAAATCAAGCTACTATCTCAAAACAGCAGTCATAAAGCAAGCTAGTGTCAGGAAAGAGCAGTTTGGGGTGGGTGGGTAGGCGTTTTCTCTTATCCACGGTTTTCATTATCCATGGGAACGCCTGGAACCAATCCATAGCGGATACTGGGGTCCTACTGTATAACGCCCCATCACTTCCCACCAATATCCTTGTCAGAGTTTCGTGGTGCAGTGGGTAATCTCCCATGCTGCAGCTATAACTGTGCTCCTGACCTGGGGTTCAATCCCAGCCAGCCCCCTCATGGTTGATTCAGCTTTCTATCCTTCCAAGGTTGATACAACTTGCCAGGGGGCAATGCGTAGCCTGCATAATTAAATTGTAAACTGCCCAGAGAGTGCTTTAAGTGCTATGGGGCGGTACGTGAGCACTTTGCTTTGCTTTGTTCCCCCGTCCCCAGCTAGGTGGAAATGAGCCAGACAGAAAAGCAGGGATCATGTATCGCAGAATGCACATCGCTACATGGTTTTGTTGTACCTGGATGTACTGTATTATTAATATTTCATTTATTGCTTGGGGTTTTTTTTTAGCCTGTATATTTTCGTGTGAGGGAAAAATATATTTTTTATGGACTGTAGGCTGAAATCTTACTTACAACTGAGAGGAAGTGGGGTAACATCTCAGTAAAATGTGCATGAGGTTGCCTTTGTTAATTCGCTACTTGGTTATCATCCTTATAATAATAACAATAAAATGTATTTACAGTCAAAGAAAAAACAAACCAAAAAATAAAATCATAAAAATAAGATCAAATATGCATTCCAGTAGACAACACACGAATCAATCCTTATTACATGATGTATCGTAAGTACAATTTAAAATTAAATACAATTTAAAAGTAACTGTGGTCCAAAATAAAAGCAGTCATTAGCTACGATAAAGGCCGCCACCAGTTATGACAAAATACTATGTTTCCGTATCTATCTTTAAAATTTGTTTGCAAACCCTTATTGCTGCAGCACAGAATTTGGCAACTTCCCTAGTTATCTGGTAGGTGTTATCAGAAAGGAGCAACCGCACATAGAATTCTGTTGACCTCCCAGGAAATTTGCCAATAATTGGGGAGATAATTTCCTTGTGTAAATCTTGATAATAGGTGCAGAATAAAGCACGTGTTCTACACTTTTGTTACGGCCACTGATGGGATAGTTAGTCAGTTACAAAATTACAGCCACTCCTCACTTAACAACGTACCTGTTTAGTGACCTCTCATACTTAAGCCAGCAGCAGGGGCCAAGTACACTGCCAAGTACCTGCTGATCCCGCCCACAAAGGCGGGGCCAAAGTATCCAGCCTACTTCCACTTGCCTGCATCCACCTTGTTAGCACCTCGGAGGGGAGGAGGTGGGGCTACAGCATCCGGTCCCCTGCCTTCCTCCGTTGCTGCTTCATAAGACAATGCCTCCACAAAGAAGCAAATAAAGGAAAAAGAAAGAAGAGGAACAATCGTACCAAAGAGTACAAATGAAACTAATAATTTAAAGCACACCATTCAAATAAAAATAAAAAGGGTTAAATACAATAGGCAACACTTAAGAAGAATTGGACAGAAATAGAATATCCATTCAGGAGAGTTTTCCTTCTCTTGTGGCCCTATGGTTAAACTGCCGTACCACAGCCAAAACGGCTCATGACCCAGGGTTCAATCCCAGATAGCTGGCTCATGGTTGACTTGGCCTTCTAGTCTGCTGAGGTTGGTAAAAAGAGTAACCAGTTTGCGCGCGGGGGGGGGGGGCAGGCAATGTGTAGCCTGCATAAATAAATTGTAAACTGCCAAGAGAGTGTTTTAAGTGCTGTGGAGAGGACATTTTGCTTTGCTTTTTGTTGAGATTAACGCAGGCATGTCCAACATTCAGCCCACCTGATGTTTTGGACCACAACTCCCAGAATTCCAACCTGATTTCCAATAGCAAAGGACTGTGGGAGTTGTGGTCCAAAACTTCTGGAGGGCCGAAGTTTGGATGTGCCTGGATTAATGGGATTCTACTCCAAAAAGGGGGTCTGTTGCATCCCCTCTCATGACATGCTTAACTTTGTGATGGGCCATGCCATTATGTACAGTATTTAACTCTTGCACTTAAAATGTGACAGATGAATAGAAGGGTTGAGATCATAGTTCTTTCAAATGTTGAGATCCTAGTTCTCATTGAAGTGGAGGCTGAAATGCTGAAATGTTGTTTTTCCTCTCCAGTTAACGTGGAGACGATGTGTGCCGATGATCTCCTTTCTGTTTTACTCTACCTCCTTGTGAAAACAGAAATTCCAAACTGGTAGGTAGCATCTTCCTGTCATCTTCAGAAGCTAATAGTTTATTTGTTTTATTAGTTTTATTCATTTTGTGGCTCGGTAGACCTAAATCTACATGTAGACCTAAATCTACATTTCCAAGGCCACTACTCTAATTGCCACGCTGTGCTGCTTGTTTAACTGTGTCAAAGCAAGCCGTAGGGCTAGAAATATCTCTAAAATAACCTGTGCTTAATGGTCTCTAGTATGTCCTTCAGAAGGTTGTCTGTTTGTCCTTGGAGGTTTACATTTGGACATCCCCTTTCCAGTCCTGCCTAGTTTCTCAGTATTAATTTATATCCTGCCTAGTTTCTCAACATTAATTTATATCCTATCCTGCCTAGTTTCTCCTGCCTAGTTTCTCAACATTAATTTATATCCTATTCTGGATTATGCTTGCAGCTATTTCTGCTTGCTCATTTATTTATTTTTTTAAAGTGATTTGGTGTTTGCAGCGAACTTGCTGATAAATGGAGAACATTGAAAAGTTACTTGCGTGGCCTTGGTGGCTGTGAGATTCTGGAAGATGCATTCCAGAAAAACAGAGCAACATTGTAAAGATCTGGTTAAACTGTTGCTTGGTTCCACTCTTTAAATTGCCAAATTAAAAAAAAAATTACATGTAAATCATTTAGAACAAAGTCAAAATAGGAGAAACTGGACGAAAACTGGAAGCTGAATTACTTCCGTGGTACAGGAGAGCATCAACTACAGTAGTACCTTGAATAAAGGAATAAATTCATTCCAAATGAAGTTCTATTAAGCAAATTTTCCTTTGTACAAATTTCCCATAGGAATGTATTGAAAGCGGATTAATCCCTAATTGCAACTGTTTTTCTGTTGCACGGATTTGCCCCATAGGCGATTCTATTAAGCGATTTCCCCCTATTTCTGGAATTTTTTTTCCTTAAGTGGATTTTCTGTTAAACAAACTGCTTGTTATACGAGGGCCCACTGTAGAATGTGGAGTGGGAACACTTATCTGCCAAGCCACTGACGTGGTCTCTCAATTATTGTGTTGGATCTTTGTGACCCTATGACAGCTCTATGCAGCACAGAGAAACACAGTCTTAACTGACCTTTCATCTAATAAAGGTAGTTTTTGAAATACATTGTTTATTAGGGATTTCCAGTAGCGTAACTATCTAAATTGCATTGCAAAATGTGTGTGATCAATGAATTACTGCCCAGATTCCAGGTCATGTGCCCCTCATGGGTCTTGAAATGCAGCCAAGACTGAAAAGGCCTACTGGTTTGTTGATAACAATTTAGCCACTGTGGTTTATTCGATCATATTTGTGCTGGCATAAATCAGCCATAGGATTCTGTTTTATATTGACCTGTGTACAAGCATTTTTGTGTCCAAACGTACTAAGATACTTTTAGTTCCTTTTAGAAATATGCAATCAATCATAATACATATACCTCAGTGTAGCTTCAGGCTAGAAATGTGTGAACATCTGTTTTCAGATATGCATTGTCTTGTTTTAATCACCCTGGCAATGTACACCACAACATTGTGGCATAACGTAGTGCTGGCAGGCATGGATGTTGCTGAACAGACCTGGGTTGGGGCATTTTATTTATTTATTTATTTTTGAGTATTTTTACCTCAGCTTTCTCCTTAGAAAAGGACCCAAGGCGGCTTATTTTAGATTTTCACAAGCTTTATTAGTAGCAGCTTGAGAGCAAATCATAGAATCATAGAGTTGGAAGAGACCTCAAAGGCCATCCAGTCCAACCCCCTGCCATGCAGGAACCCCCATCACAATATTTCCGACAGATGGCCATCCAGCCTCTGCTTAAAAACCTCCAAAGGAGGAGACTCCACCACCCTCCGTGGCAGCATATCCCACTGCCGAACAGCTCTAACCGTCATGAAGTTCTTCCGATTGTTCAAATGGAATCTCTTTTCCTGTAGTTTGAAACCATTGCCCCGAGTCCTAGTCTCTGAAGCCATAGAAAACAAACCTGTTCCCTCTTCAATATGACATCCTTTCAGATATTTAAACATAGCTATTATATATCTTCTCAGCCTTCTTTTAGAGAGGCTAAGCATTCCCAGTTCCCTAAGCCATTCCTCGTAAGACATTTCTTCTAGACCTTCAACCATCCTGGTCGCCCTCCTCTGGACCCGCTTGAGAGGTTGTCAACATCCTTTTTAAATTGACTTTTACATATTTCATGCTGCTTTTAGTATTCAAAGGCTGTTTCCTGGTCTTTGGGCAATGTCCAGTTTTTGTGTGTGTGCGGATTTTTGCCCAGAAATATGGAAGCGGGGAGGGAATGTAGCATCTGTTTCAAAAGAGTTTGGTCACTCTTTAGCATCATATAATGCAAACAGGAACTAAAAATGTAAATGCTTCCAGCAGAACTCTTGCATTAGCAAAGTGCTATTTCTAGGGATTACACGCATTTAGCAAAATGTGCTTATGTTCTTGGACGTCAGTTATAACGTAAAGCAGATTTTTAAATCCCTGTGTCTTGAAGGCACGTGTGGTGCCTTTTTGGCTGTGCAGAAGTATTGCATGACATTCAAGCTGAAATTCTCCTGCTTTGTGTAGGCCCATTGATTAAGCAGGGATTAGGAGGGTCAGCTTGTCTGTGAGTTCCTTTGATGCTGTGGGTTTACAACACTAATCGTCAGAATTTTAGCCTATAGATTCTCATGCAATTTTTCTCTCATAAGACCGTTTTTAATGCTCAGATGCCACAATTTGGACACAATAAGTAAAAAATGAATCTGCTGTCACAGTTCATTACAAGATTTGAGCAACTCTCTTAAAATTAATTGATTTGGGCCTTACAGGTGAACTGTGTGGCCTTTCTCAGTGTGATTAATGTTTCCTGTTCTAATCCATTCCTAGCCATGGTTTTCAATATAGTGGTTTAACAGTATGATGTAGGGTTTGGCCAGATGTGGCTTCTAGGGCCATCATTATCTTTGGGACTTCAAGTATGTCCACATCAACATTTATTAAAAACAAACAAACAATGCTGTAAGATGCCCCTCACTTCCCTGTCATCAAACATCAATATGTCTTAATTTGTACTGGACTGTATATTGTCCCTCATTACTGTAAGCTGCCTTGGGTCCTTTTCCAAGGAGAAAGGCAGGGACTCAAAAACAAATTACCGTATATACTTGAGTATAAGTCGACCCGAGTATAAGCCGGGGCCCCTAATTTAAACCCCCAAAACTGGGGAAATTTATTGACTCAAGTATAAGCCTAGGGTGGGAAATGCAGCAGGGCCTGGCAACTCCTCCTTTGTGAGCTGTGTGTGTGTGTGTGTGATGTTTAAAATGACTTTTAGCCACCGAGGCAAGTGCTTGAGTTGGTGGCTAAAAGTCATTTTAAACATTGTTTTAAAATGACCTTTTAAAAAGTCATTTTAAACATGGGGGGGGGGACAGGAGAAGTGGCGCACAATGTTTAAAATGACTTTTAGACACTGACCCAAACTTGCCTCAGTGGCTAAAAGTATTGACCCGCGTATAAGCCGAGGACCCCTTTTTTTCAGCCCAAAATTAGGGCTGAAAAACTAGGCTTATACTCGAGTATATACAGTAAATAAATTTTTGTCATTTTAAACCCCCACTTAAAAAAATCTTTCAAAAAAAATTGGTAGGAGGCCACACTTTTATAATAAGAAAGATGCTGTTTTTAAGGTACAATATTTTTCTGTTTATAAGCTCTTTTTTTTCTAAAACTGTTAGACTAACAATTGAGGGTTGTCTTATACATGGAAGTAAGCTGAGAGAACGGCATAGTTGTGAAACTAATTTTGGGTTGGAAAAATGGGGATCATCTTATACATGGGGGTGTCTTATAGATTAAAAAATATGGCATTTTTTTTCAGGGAGGGCATAATGGGAGGAGGAGTTACACTCCAAGATCCAGGGACAGGAGGTTATGCATCCTTTTTTAAATATCTGTTCTTCCTTTTAAAAATCTTACTGGAGATTTTGTCTAAGTCGTTAATTTTGAAGATGTCAGTTTATTTTTATATAACAATATTCTGTTACATAACATACCATTATATATATATATATATATATATATATATATATATATATATATATATATATATATATATATATATATATATGCATGTTAGGGTGGATTCGGGTTTCTTCCCGTGTAGAAATCTGGTTGTTTTGGCGACGTTTCGACGAGGTCTCACTCGTCATCTTCAGGCTGGTGTTCTGGCTTCTTTCTTCTTGAAGCATAGCGTGATCTCAGTTGAAGTCCTTCTATAAATACTGCTGGGGGGTGTGTGGTTTGCTTGCTCTGTTGCTGATTGTAGGTTCGTTTGTTCTTTTGTGATCTGCTGTGTGGCTGAGGCGATCGTTAAGGGCTTAACTGCTGGTGGGTTAGATGGCTGTTTAGAGACATCATGTGTGGGTAAGGTGCTGGATGTGTGTCTATTAGCCTTTTGTTTCTTAACGACCTTGGTGATGGGTGTTCTGGCAGCATCCTGGGCTTTGGTGGAGTGGGGTCCTGTGTCTTGTGAATTCATTTTGGTCTGGCTGCGTGTCTGTGGTCTCCCAATGTTTTTTTGGCGTGTGTAAGTGTGCTCCATGTGGTGGCTGGAGTGGGGAGTAGCGGTAGATGGTGCAGTCGTGGTTTTGTTATTGGATGGTGGTTTCGTTTCATCTGTGGGAAGGGTCTGGGTTTGTGTTTGGTGTGGATGGAAGGTGGTGGCATCTTGTGTCCTTTTGGACCTGGTGTCAGTCACCACATGGAGCACACTCCAGCCACCACATGGAGCACACTTACACACGCCAAAAAAACATTGGGAGACCACAGACACGCAGCCAGACCAAAATGAATTCACAAGACACAGGACCCCACTCCACCAAAGCCCAGGATGCTGCCAGAACACCCATCACCAAGGTCGTTAAGAAACAAAAGGCTAATAGACACACATCCAGCACCTTACCCACACATGATGTCTCTAAACAGCCATCTAACCCACCAGCAGTTAAGCCCTTAACGATCGCCTCAGCCACACAGCAGATCACAAAAGAACAAACGAACCTACAATCAGCAACAGAGCAAGCAAACCACACCCCCCCAGCAGTATTTATAGAAGGACTTCAACTGAGATCACGCTTTGCTTCAAGAAGAAAGAAGCCAGAACACCAGCCTGAAGATGACGAGTGAGACCTCGTCGAAACGTCGCCAAAACAACCAGATTTCTACACGGGAAGAAACCCGAATCCACCCTAACATGCATACCTATACCCGTGAAAATCTACGAAAACAAATATATATATATATATATATATATATATATATATATATATATATATATATATATATATATATATATATATATATATATATATATATATATATATATATATATATATATATATATATATATAGAGAGAGAGAGAGAGAGAGAGAGAGAGAGAGAGAGAGAGAGAGAGAGAGAGAGAGAGAGAGAGAGAGAGCTGAAAATTGGGTCAGTTAGATAAATGCATCAAGGTAACATCTTCCTTCCCAGGTTCTTCCATTGCTTTTGTGAACCTTACAGTAATTTTTATTCTCTTTCTCTAGGATGGCAAACCTGAGTTACATAAAAAACTTCAGGTTCTGTAGCTCGGCAAAGGATGAGCTAGGATACTGCTTGACCTCCTTTGAAGCGGCAATAGAATACATCCGTCAGGGAAACCTCTCTGACAGGCCCGCGGTAAGCTTTGTCGTGGAGGGTACTTGAGTCCTGGCATACAGGTCTCTCAGATGCCTTGCCGTGAGGACTCAGCGGTTCTGCTGGGTTGTAATGGCAGCCCTCTCCGGATAGCTAGCTTATTGATCGACACGAATTTGCCACTTTTAGCTTGTGTCCGTCGCTAAGAGTCTAACCTTTTGAAGCTCTTGTTCAAAGAAGCTGGCAAGAAGATTAACGTGATACTTTTAGCGTTAGAGGCCTGAGTGCTGTGTTAACTCTGTGTTTCTAGTGCAGTGGTTCTCAACCTTCCTAATGCCGCGACGCTTTAATACAGTTCCTCATGTTAGGGTGACCCCTTGCCCTGCTTGGAAGAGGCACAAGCCCTCTTTGGCAGGCCACTGCTGCAGGTGCCATAGGGAACATCCCTCTACGGGCACCCTCAGCCAATCGCAGCCTCTGGTGCCATTGACTGACAAAATAATGCAGGGCATGAGTAAAGTAGATAGAGGAACGCTCTTCTCCCTCTCACAAAATACCAGAACTAGGGGATAGCCACTCAAATTGAGGGCTGGGAGAGTGAGACAAAAGAAAATATTTTTTCACCCAGTGCATTGTTAGTTTGTGGAACTCCCTGCCACAGGATGTGTTGATGGCATCTGGCCTGGATGCCTTTAAAAGGGGGTTGGACAGATTCCTGGAGGAGAAGTCCATCACAGCTTACAAACCATGATGGAGATGTATCATCTCCAGGGTTAAAACCGGGGTACTTCAAGGGCCAGATGCAGGGGAGTTGTATCAGGAAACAGATATCTAGTCTCGTGTGGTCCCAGATGCATCTGGTGGGGCCACTGTGAGATACAGGAAGCTGGACTAGATGGGCCTTTGGCCTGATCCAGCAGGGCTCTTCTTATGTTCTTATGTTCTTATTCTGACTTACGGCAAGTCTTTCTAGGATTTTCTAGGTAGAGTATACACAGAAGTGTATCCCCTTCTTCTAGAGGGCGTCCTGAGATTGGGCACCATGCCCGAGACCACATAGGCTGGCTTGTCTCCCAGGATGTGGCATTGTGGCGAGATCTAAAACTATGCCTAAACCATTCTGGTGTTTGTTTTGCATAATGCAGGGCTGTTCAGCTTTGAACAGGCCAAGGTCTACTTTTTCCAGCCCAAAGTGCCTGAGGGCAACTACACTAAAACTTCTACTTACAAATTTTATCCATTCCGAGGACATGTTCATAAGTAAAAACTTTTGTAAGTAGAGCACCGTGAACAGATTTCAATGTGCCATGGCCCTTGAACTGCCCCGCGCGGCTGAGACAGTGGGCTGGCAGACCCAGAACTTTGCTGGGGCAGCGGTGGTCCTTGGGATGAGGGAGGGAAGGATGGATAACTTATCCCCTCACTTTTTTATTGATGGCCGGAGGGCTGCTTTTGAACCCTTTGCGGGCTACCAGTAGCCAGGAGGCCATGCCACTGCTGTAGTTAGTAAACGTCCTCAAGTCTGATAACGCAAAGACACTTTGGAGTTTCTCTGCTTCCTAAACTAGGTGCTCTCAGTATGACCCGGAGGCAGAAGATGTGCGTTCCGTACGGCCGTGAAATATGCACCTGATCCAACGGCAGAGAGATGGAACTTAGATCCTTAATCGCTCAGCCTGGACGGCTGGCTGCAGGAGACAGGGGCTCTTCTCCAGAAAACACGTCACCAACCTTGTTGCATTTTTAAAATGGTTTTATGTCACTTTTCACTTTGTTAGAGATTTACTTCTCAAAAGCAAACATGTGACACTTGGCTGGTTTCTTAGGAGGCAAATGTCAACCACCCGTTTCTTGCTAGATATCAGTTCTTTGTATAGTTTAAGAAAGCGCTGGTTGTCTGAAAGAGGAGGGGGGGGTGAAATAAGAGAAAAAGCTCACAGTAAGATTTCAGTCTTTCCCCATGTAAAGGAGGATTGATCGGTGAATTCCTTAACTGTAGTTACTCAGCTTGCTGTCAGAAAAAAAGAGAAGGGCGGAGAAGTTTGAGCAACAGTAACTTGATACTTTTGTAAAATAAAACGCATCAGTGAACTTGAATGAATGTGTGCAGTTCTTTAAAGCAGAGAAACTTGAAATAGTGAAACAAAGAAAGAGCAGCAGCCCCCCCACCCCCCAGTTTTGTCTTGCAACAAAACCCAACAAAAGCTGGTCATGCTCATCGCCTTCATGGCAACCGTATCAAAATGAAAAAGAAATGCACTGCTACAAATGCAAGGCAAACGGCAGTGTCTTCTCGCATGCTTCAGGATTAGACCTCCCTCACGCTTGGCCAGCGTAGTATTGGGGCCTTTTCATTGCATCAACGGGGGCGACATTGTGGTTCTGTTACAAAGCTTGCGGTTTTTGCAGTTGGCTTGACAATGACACACCTTTCTCACATGGGCAGTGAATATGCCAGACCAGCGGCAGGTCATGGGCAAAGAGTTCAGTGATGCTTTGCATGTACAGTAGGATCCCAGTATCTGCTGCGGATTGGTTCCAAGCCTTCCCATGGATAATGAAAACCGTGGATAAGAGAGAACACCAAAATGTCCCCAAAACTGCTGTTGTGTGATAGTGGCTTGCTTTACAGTTGCCCTTTGTGACAGTAGCTTGCTTTGCGGCTGCTGAATTATTTATTTATTTATTCCTCTGCCAACCATGGATAACTGAATCAGTGAATAATGAATCAGTACTGTGAGTAGAGATGTACTGTGTTCATTGAGTGAAGTCCTGCTGGGACTAACTAGGTCTGTGGAAGGGTGAGGTGCCTGGGCACTCCTTTTGAGTGGGTACCTGCAAAAGGAGAAGGGCCTGGGAAGTACCACCGAACAAACCACCAAGCCACCCATTTGTGTCCATCTTTATGCAGGACCCTCTATTTCTAACTACTGTAGTCATGGTGGCTGGTGAAAACCCCCAGAACACATACTCTACTATGCCAATGGAGTAACATACGAAGGGTATGTAAGATGGTACCTCAACCGCTGCATAGTAGAGTGTACCTGTTGCACACAGTGGGTCCCAGGTTCACTCTTCCCAGTTAAAAGGACCCTCAAAGAATGAGAAAGACCTCCAACCAAGCTCCGTGACAGTAGCTTGCAGACTTGCCCTATGGCTTCTAAATGTTGGCCTTCTACCTCTGGGACTTCAGCTGCAAAATACTTTTCCACTGGCTGTGCTGGCTGGGGCTTCTGGGAGCTGAAGTCCCAAACTTCTGAAAGATGTTGAGACTCATTGGATTTGACAATAGCAAATACTCAAACTAGCCAGGATCTTGTAGACCAGGGCTGTTCAACTTTGAACAGGCCAAGGTCTACTTTTTCCGGCCTGAGGGCTACTACACTAAAATCTCTACTTACGAATTTTATTTGTTCCGAGCACATGCTCATAAGTAAAAACTTTTGTAAGTAGAGGAGCAGTTTCCCATAGGAATGCAACAGCGGTTTCACATAGGAATGCATTGAAAACCAATTAATCTGTTCTGAAGGGAACAGATTTCAATGCGCCATGGCCCTTGAACTGCCCCGCTCAGCTGAGACAGTGGGCTGCAGTCCCAGAACTTTGCTGGGGCAGTGGTGGTCCTTGGGATGGGGGAGGGAGGGGTGGAGAACCTATCCCCTCACTTTTTTTATTGATGGCTGATGGGCTAATTTTGAACCCTTCACGGGCTACCAGTAGCCCACGGTGTACCTGATGTGCAGGCCTGTTGTAGACGAGTTACATGTGCACAAGCTAAAATGCCTAATTCACTGTGACGAACTGGTGGTAAACAAGATACCAGTTGTCTTGTAACTGACAGAAGATTAAGAATGTGCCTCTGGGTGAGTCTCCAGCAGTCAAACTGGTCAATTAGTGACTGAACCATCTCTAGTTCTGTACATGAAATGAGCCAAATACAAATGAATAAATGGACAAATTCATAATAATAAATTACTCACAACATTGAACCCTGGTCCTGGGAGAAGGATAGAGCATACTTTAAGTCAGGCATGCCCAAGCTTCGGCCTTCCAGATGTTTTGGACCGCAACTCCCAGAATTCTAAGCTTAGCTTGCGAATGCCAAAGGACTGTGGGAGTTATGGTCCAAAACATCTGGAGGGCAGAAGTTTGGGCATGTCTGCTTTAAGTAAACACTACCATAGTCTTTTTCCCAATGGTAGTGGAGATCCCCATAAGCAAAACTTGAAAACAATGCTAATTTTATTAAATGCGAGCATTTAACGTTAAGTTGACAAAGCAATTTAACGTAAAGGCACATGGGATGGACTTTCTCTGCTTTCCTGGCACCGTTGATGCTACATTTCAAGTTTGCAGCTGCTCACTCATGAGATTCAGTGGTTCCCCCGCCCTTTCGCAGTTCATATACTGTGGTCCCGCTATATTGCAGAACCACAGTATAGTGGTACCTTGTATAAAGGAATTAATTCGTTCCAAATGAAATTATGTTAAGCAAATTTTCCTTTATACAAATTCCCATAGGAATGCATTGAAAACAGAGTAATCCCATTTTATGTTGTATAAATTCTCCCCATAGGCGATTATGTTAAGCAATTTTTCCCTATCTCCGGAATTTTTTTATGTTGTACAGATTTTATGTTATACAAGCTGTTTGTTATACGAGGGTCCACTGTATATGCAAAAAGACCCCCTGGGGTAAGGGGGGAAAGTCTCTCAGAGGCCCCAGAAATAATTTTTGGTGATCCAGAAGTCACTTCCAGTTTTCCGGAAGTCACTTCCGGTTCGCAGGGAGGCCCTTTTGAGGCCTCCAGAAGGCCCAGGAAGGCCTTCGCAGGCCCATTCAGGGCAGCACCAGGCTGGGGGTAAGTACAAGAGCCCCCAGCTAGCCCCCCCCCCCGGGGCCTGACCCGACCTGCATCCGCATATCACAGATTTTCAATTATCGTGGGTTGGCTCAAGTCCCTAACCCCTGCAATAGGTGTGTGTGGGGGGTCACTGTACTAGGTTCCATAGCCAATAGCTTTACCTTTTTGAGTGTCACCAAATGAATTGTTTGGAAGCAACCCAATGTGAAAATGCTCCTTGTTGAGGCTGGACAAACACAAAAGGGAGTGAGATTTGGCTGAGACTTGACTTTGCATTTTGGGCATAAGCAGTAGAATACAGTCGGTGATTATTCTTTCACCCTTGTGCTTTCCAACTGTTATGGCACAAATGCCTCAAAACCAATAGCCCTCTCTACTCAAAATTGAGTTGATTTTCTTTCCTAAAATAAAGAGCATCCTGTCATCAGTCATCATTATTGTTCACTGTGCCTTTTTTTTTTTAACTTCAGTCAAAAACCTCTTGGAAGACTGACCAGAATTATGAACTGTAAGGTTAGTTCAAACACTATTACAGGATTATTAATTTTGTTGCCATCAAGTCACCAACAACTAATGGCAACCGTATGAACGAGTGACCTCCAGAATGTTTTATCAATAACAGCCTCGCTCAGCTCTAGAGAACTTAAAGGTCTGGTTTCCTTTATGGAGCCCATCGATCCCCTATTTGGTCTTCCTCTTTTCCTTCGGCCTCCAAACATGGGGCTTTGCCAAAGATTGCTATGTCTCCAGTTTGAATCCACACCAAACAAGATGAGTGGGAAGTATCTTCAGAGTGTTTCCATATTACACTGTTATGGTAGTTTGGTACACCTTTGTCATAGCTCCATCCTGGGATTTATGGTTGGGGAGGTATTAAGGATTATGCCAGAGAATACTAATTAGGAATCAGAGATAGGTGTTCCGTTTAGGAAGGGGGCTGATTCTAAAACAAAACATGCCATAACAGCTGGCACTCGGAACCCAGTCCCATCCTCTGGAACAAAATCAACCACTGTCTTACCTTGCTGTAGTTCGCGCTGGGCAAAATTCCAATGAGGAAGGAACCTCCGCTGCATCATCTTTCCCCTCATCCTAGCACTGGCCAATCAGGAGCTGTGCAAGGACATGCATCGTCCCGCCTCCCCGTTTGATTGGCCAGCGCCAGGGAGAGGGAAAGATGATGCATCGGAGGCTGCTTCTTGGTTGGAATTTTGCCCAGCGCGAACTACAGCAAGGCAAGACAGTGGCTAATTTTGTTCCAGAGGGTGGGACTGGGTTCTGAGCACCCGCTGTGCTGGTGTGTTTCGTTTCAGAACCAGTGCCTTTCCGAAATGAAACACCCATCTCTATTAGGACCGCTTGAGAAAGGATTGCATGAGAGAGAATTCCCAGCCTTTTACAACATTACAACTTGCAAGATACAGAACGGAGCCATGGTATCAAACTAATACATGTAGCATAGGTACATTCCAAGCCTTTTCTCTGCTCAAGACAGGGAGATAGCAGTGGCATACATGAAATCAACTATAATGATGACTACTATGTCCTGAGGAACCCATTTGAGTTGTAGAATCCTTAGATGTCTCAATCCCGTCCGGCCCTCAAATGGTCCACTAACAAATTCAGTTGTGCCACCTACTACTACTCGGGCACGTCTTTTGTTTCAGAGTTGGCTGCTGGAGGATTAGAAAGGGGGTTGTAAACACCCCCCGGGGACATTCTATTCTGGCTCTTCAGTCTTTTAAGGGGTGCCTTTCATTTTTAAAGCTTTTGTAAGAGGGTTCCAGTGGTCCAGCCACTACACCTCATAGTATCATAGAACTGTATGGATAGTGCAAAAAGGATTCCAAAGGTCATCAGGTCAGGTCCTGATCAGCACCGAAAGTCTACAGGTGAAGCAGTGATGTCTAAACTTTGGCCCTCCAGATGTTTTGGACCACAACTCCCACAGTCCTTTGTAATTGGCAATCTAGGCTTGGAATTCTGGGAGTTGGGGGTCCAAAACATCTGGAGGTCCAACATTTGGACACCCATGAGCTAAAGAATCCGTAATAGATGGCAACCCAGCCTCTGCTTAAAAATCTCCAGTAAAGGCAAGTCTAGCAATTTTCAAGGCAATTGATTCCATGGTTGAATTATTCTCACTTGTAGGAAGTTCTTCCTAACGTTTAAGCAAAATCTCCTTTCATAGAACTTGAATCCATTCTTTTTATCCCCTTGAGTTACCAAAAAAAAAAAAAAAAACCCCAAGCCTTCTCTGTCTACCATGTGTTGTGAGACTCACATAATCATTAGAGATTAATTGGAGTATGTCAATAAATAGTTGGTTGCCAATATTGATTACCACCACCATGAATTTTAGACCCAGTACTGCAGTGGTATCTCTTATTTTACTTCATTGCTTCCCTCTTTTCATTAATGATGTTATATCTTAATTTTTGAAATGTGATGTTATTCTAGCTGGTAATGCTGATTTTATTTTTGAAAATCCATACACACCTCTTCTTAAAATGAGAGTGGGTGTGGACAGGCAACACAGTTTTGTGGAGCATCGGCACCACAAATCCCACAATCCACATATCCATTAGCTCAGGCATGTCCAAAGTCAGGCCCAGGGGCCAAATGCGGCCCGTTTACAAATTTCGAGTGGCCCGCAGCCTCTTTTCCCCACTGGCTCATCTTGTCATGCATCCCCGCCAGCTGGCCCTTCCCCATACTGGATGGAGACATCACCTTGCAGTTTTATGGTTTGCTTGCACTCCCTGCCTCTGTCCATCACCACCCAGCCACCTTCCCAGCCTACCCACCCCTGGTTTCATTGCTGCAGCATCTTCCCTTCCTCCTTGCATGTTATAGAGACTTGTCCAAAGTCCCAGCCCAGGGGCCAAATGCAACTGAATGGTCGGCCCCCACACATTTTCACCTCACCCAGTCTGGCCCTCCTTGCCAAAAGTTTGGACACCCCTGCATTAGCTCAACCAAAAAGGACAAAGACATGTACAGGCTTTCACAATCTGTATATCTTCATTTGGCAAAGTATTAAAAAAACCAACAGGAGTGAGTGAGGGGGGAAGAATTCTGTGATGTTAGGTCAGGGGTGCCCAAACGTTTTGTAAGGAGGGCCAGATTTGGTGGCTGAGAATGTGTCAGGGGCCGGATGCTCCCCGACCCTGCCACCCCACTGCAAGCCCCACCCACTGGTCCATAAGCCCCACCGACTGACCCCTTGCAACCCCACTCGCAGGAAGGAAGGCGGGGACCAAGGGATGGAGGAAGAAAGGTAGAAACCAAGAGAGGAAGGAAGGAAGGTGGGGAACAGCCCCACAAGTTTCTGCTCACCAGCTGGCTGGCCAGCCTAGCCCCTCAAGCTTCCCGGCAGTGTCAATGTTGGCAGAATATATTTTTTTTAAAAAAACATGGGATGAAGGAGGGGGAGGGAGGGGCGGGCCAGCCAGCCGCGGGCCACTCAGAATGGTCTGACGGGCCGGATTTGGCCCCCAGGGCGGACTTTGGGCAGGCCTGTGTTAGGTCATTTTAGTCTACATCTTTTTCTAAGATATAGTGCAGGGGGTTAAGATGCATACAATAGAACGGGACATATTAAAGTGTAAATTCTTCATAGTAAGCAGATCAAAATGTCGGAGACCTTCCTTTTGTAATAATGGCATCAACAGTATTTAAGTTTAAGAAAAAGATTGCGGTCCAAAACTGATCGTCTCTGGAAAGCATAATGTTAAGAATAAATATTTTCAATTAAATATTTTTGATTCATCATCTTTCTCCCTCTCCCTTTATAGGAATCTGGAGGTTTTAATGAGAAGCTGTTCTTAAGACAAAGAATGAATCTCTTGTCTCAGATGTCCACCACCCCAATAGACTGCTTGTTTCAGGTTTGGGTTGTATTGATATTCTGTTAACTTGGCCGATTTCCTCAAAGTAACCTCTTTCTTGAAAACCTTTACAACAGCTCACTGTGACAATTTTGTGTCCTCTCCCCCACCCTCTGTTATTGTTCATCTTCTCATTACTCCATGGTCGTGTGAAAATTGATTAAGAGAAAAGGGGTCACATCAGTCTGTTCTGATGAATCCTCAGTTATTGGTACTGAAGATGGACAGGTCGTGGACTCAACTCAGTCTACTACAACATGTCCATTTAAGAACCATGAGAAATATAAGCTGCGGTGATACAGACACTTAAATTCTCCTTTAAAGTTGTGCTTGAACACAGGAGGTAAAAGGACAGCTCATGATGGACCTCTCTCTTGATCTGGTGACCTGTTGACTTGGAGAACAGTTTCCAGTTTTCCTTCTCAGTTGGCAATGGGTACCTCTAGTACTGGCCCAGCTATCAGGCAGAAGCAGCAGAGGCTTTGGCTGTCTACAAAGGGTAGTGAACAGTTGTGTGTTCAGTTATGATTGTTGTATGGTCCATCTAGCCTGGTATCAGATAGACTGTCAATAGCTCTCTAAGCACATCTGATCTCGCATGATTTCAGAAGCCAAGCAGGACTTGGATGGGAGGTGCCTGGAGTAGGAACTGGCAAGCCACTCCAGGATTCTTGCCAAGAAAACTCCATAGACATGGGGTCACGAAGAGTCGGTCACAACTGTAACGACACAACACACACACACACATACATGAATCTTTAACCAGGAAGCGATCCTCTCTGCAGATGCCGGAGATTAAACCTGGGAATTTCTCCGACTACTGTCAAATGTGATTTCACATTAGATCCATGTTTGCCATCATGTGTGAACCATCTTCTCATCCGCATCAATCTACTGCCTCCCCTCCCCAGCATCTCCACCCCACTCTCTTGGTTTGGGCTGTGTACAGACATCTTTCTTTCCTCTGCTGTTCTTTCTAGCATATTGCTTCAGGCAACCAAGGAGAAGTAGAGCGGTTATTAAGCCAAGGAGATGATGACAAGGACACAGTGCAAAAAATGTGCCACCCACTTTGCTTTTGTGACAGATGTGAGAAGCTGGTTTCCGGGTAAGTGTCGGGTTTGCAGAATTGTTCCATATCTTGCAGATGCAGTTGTCCCCCGCCCTTTCGCGGTTCATATACTGTGGTCCCGGTATATTGCGGGTCCGCAGTATATGAAAAAAGGCCCCCTGGGGTAAGGAGGAAAGTCCTTCCGAGGCCCGTCAGAGGCCCCAAAAGCACTTTCCTGAAAACCAGAAGTGACTTCCGGTAAACCAGAAGTGACCTCCAGATCACTAGAAAGCACTTTTGGGGCCTCTGGGGGACAGAGGCAGTGCCAGGCCTGGGGTAAGTACAAGAGCCCCCAGAGAGCCCGCCCAGTCCCGACCTGACCCAGCATCCGCATATTGCGGATTTTCAGTTATTGCGGGTTGGGTCAGGTCCCTAACTGCTGCGATACGTGGGGGTTTACTGTATCGTAGAGTAATGGTGACTTCCTTTCTAGCAGATATAAGATGGAACTGTAATTTGCACTAGCCAGCCTTTGCTCTGCAGACCGTGCTGTCGATTCACAAATCATGGCTTATATGGTTGGCTTTGAGTTAAACCATAGCTTAGCTTTCCAGCTGGAGTTTTCTGTTACATCTGTATAATCTTAGAAAGTCTTTGGATAGTGTATTGAAGCCAGTGTTTAGTGTTCCAACAACTGCATAGTTTTTAGAGACCGCCACTCAAAAAGCTTTTGTTATATTTATTTCTTTGATTGCCTTTTAAAAAAAACAAACTGGTGGGAGAATAGATGCCCTGATTTTCAGATAAGAATGTTATGTTTTTATGGTGACTGTGGCAAAGTAAATTATGGCTGAGATTGGAAATACAGTAGTTAATTTAAGATAGGCAATTCTATCAACAGTAAACTTGTGATCTTAAAATGATAAAAGGAGCATCAAACACCAATGATTTTACAGATATATGGAGACCATTCTTGTTACATGTATTTGAGAAAGGGAAAGGTTTCACCCTTGGTGAAGACTCACTGTACGTCTGGAGAGAATTAGAGCAATAATGCAACAAGTAAAAATAAGAAAATAAAGAATAATATAAATTGACATGTGACTAGAGGAACAGTCCTGAGTGGTGAGGGGAACACAAGGGTATATAAATATGTTTAGTTTCTCTTCCCTTTTTCCTTTCTCGTTCCTATTATGTTGATACAAATGTATAATATTTTGGATGTTTTATTTATTGCATTTGTTATTAATAACATTTAAAATATTTTTAAGAAGAATTTTGTTTTGGAGAAATAGTAAACAAATCTAGAAATTAGAAGAGTTGCATTTTTCGATTACGGCTCCTAGAATATCCATGCCCATGTGGACAATATAGTTCTAAAAACAAAATTCTCCCACTCTAAACAAACCAGTCCCGATTAAATAATTAAAAAGGTGCTTCTTAAGGTATACTTACTAAGGAGTATTGGAGTAGGACCTGGCAAACCACTCTAGTATTCCTGCCAAGAAAACTCCATGGACATGGGGTCACGAAGAGCTGGTCATGACTGTAACCACACACACACACACACACACACACACACACACACACACACACACACACACACACACAGACAGACAGAACCTTGGTTTGCCTACTAACTAAAATGGTATACAATTGAAATAAAAACAAGCTTGATTTTATGATTCTATAGTCATATATGCTTTTACGTTTTCTCATACTTTTGTGAAGATTGTAAACTGCCTTGAGTGCTGCTTTGTAGTAGAAAGGTGGTGTATAAGTGTAATAACTAGATAAATACTGTATTATCCTTGTTTTACAATTGTTACTCTTGACAAAACTGTCATTAACGAAATTCCTTAGTTTCCAATCTGATTTCTCTTGTTGGCCGTGAGCCAGGTTATAAGAGTATAATTGATGATGATAATATGAACATGCATTCATACTGTTCTATGTAGATGATTCCAGTAGTTTTACAATGTAATAACAGCATTAGGTTCATCTGTTAGAGTTAGAACGGAGCTGCTGTTCCCAGATGGCCAAGGGAAGAACTGGGGCTGTGAATAACAGTTGCTGTTCCGCTCAATCTGGAGGCCAGATTTAAAACGATGATGTCAGAACTTCAGACTGTCTTACTTGGTTTTCTAAAAAGGCAATACTTCCGTGTTCATCACGTATATTTGCTAATACTTCGGTTTTATCCTTTCAAGGAAATTAAATGATCCGTCCATTGTTACGCCATTTTCCCGAGATGACCGCGGATACACACCACTCCATGTAGCCGCCATATGCGGTGAGTCATGCGGCCCTTCGTTCTTAGAAGGTCTCGGTAGTTCTCCAACTTCCCGATGCCAGGGAAACATTCGGCATTTGCCACAGAGCCCCACTGCACATTGTACAGGATTCTCGGGGGTTTCTGATACTTCAGCAAACCTCCTGGTATAATCTAGTACAGGCATGCCCAAACTTCGGCCCTCCAGATGTTTTGGACCACAACTCCCTGAATTCTAAACTTAGCTTGCCAATGACAAAGGACTGTAGGAGTTGTGGTCCAAAACATCTGGAGGGCCAAAGTTTGGACATGCCTGATCTAGTATGAAGAGGCAGGGTGGTGTCTTATATAGAACAGGCAATGAGCAGCTGAATTTGGCCAATTTAATTACTATCATTGGTATTACCTGTTTTATTCCAGAAAGGAAGTGGTAGGTTAATAGTCTTGCCTGTCGGTTAGACAAGGAGTTGGCCTGATCATCTTGACGCCATCTTAACTGCCCCCATATTTCCTCCCTGTCGGGAGCTCAGAGTCGATCCCAGAATTCTCTTGGAAGGTTGGCCTTTATCTTTTCTGCAACATCAAGTCTGTTGCCATAGCATCTGTTCCCAGAATCATTGTTAATGGGGACATTATGACTCTTTCCTTGTCCAGGATAGGAACACTATTCTGTGCACTTATAATTTGTAGTTCCATTAATTTCTTACTCAGAGGCACCTCCAGAGAGAAGTCAGCTTCAATTACCGGTGCTACAAATTGCGGCCTTGAGCAGGAGGACTCAAAATAATCTGCTGCTTGAAAGATGCTTAGCGTAACATGAAAAGCCGCTGCTAAGAAAGCTACCGTATTAGATGGGCAAACAAGCAAAGGAAATAATGGTTGCCTTCATATTTTGCCTTGGATAATGGTAATTGCTTTCCTGAATTTAAGGGGACAGACACCTTGATGATACCAAACATCCCTTTCCCCCCACAGGGCAGGCCTCCTTAATTGACCTGTTAGTCTCCAAAGGAGCGGTTGTCAACGCCACGGATTACCACGGATCAACACCACTACATCTCGCCTGTCAGAAAGGATATCAAAGTGTCACTGTAAGCACCAAAGAGTTAATAATGCCATGTACGCAAAGCCTTTTTTTAGCAGTAAAATAATTTTCAGTTGAATGTTGCTAGTTGAAAATCTTTTCCGGCAACTAGGTTATCTGATGGGAACTGATAAATGGCTAATTTGCATAAATTTTAGCAACTAGTGGCTCCTTTAGGCTTCTAGTTTAGCTGCCTGTGATCCAATGTAGCACGTCAGATGTTGCATAAGGATAGAAAACCACAACCAGCCTCTGTCCTTGACCTGTCTGACCCTGGCTTGTGTTTCCTCATCTGGCTTGGGCTCCACTTTAATTTCCTTTTTAACACCTCTGATGTCACGTTGCTGTTTGGCGTTGGGACTAATTGAAGTGGCAGCTAGACTCGTAATGGAGGGCTAATTGGAGGGCTGCCATGTAATCTCACAAAGGCCTGCCAGTAAAAGGGGGGGGAGTCAGCCTGACCCTATTTGTGGAAGGCTCCCTCAAATGTGGAGCTACCCCTTTTAGAACTACGTCCTTATCCCATCATGGTACAGTATTCTTATTTTGGTGTTGATGTCAGAGGCTTCCAAGCTGTTTTTCTTTCTTGGCAATCATAGGAGAAGCAGTGCAAGAAAGGATCATAGAATTAATGGGTTGAATTTAACGAGGGAAGACAGGTTGTCCTGTCCAGTTAATCCTGCCCTCCCCTGCATTGTTTTTTTTAATAATCTTTTTCCTGAATGATATTCTTAGCAGTCATCTTTCTACTGCACACTTAAGAGGTTGTGTGTGTGTGTGTGTGTGTGGTACCATACAGAGACATAGGTTAGGTGATCTTTTCTGGTTGGGTCATGAGGGGCTTTGAATCCCAAAACGCGAATACACTTGTTCTCAAATTTCGTTGACACTCTATTCCTCTTTTCATTAAGAAAACCTACTGCAGTTTTTCTGCAAATGGTAACGAGGTGATATAATGCCCACCCTTGATTCTTTCTCTCTCCACACAAAACTGTCATCTATGGATCTGGATCATTCAGACATCAGAAATCAACCTAGACCTCTTTTTAAAGACATTATTGGAGACCGGAATGTATGGGGGAGGGTGGCGGTCTCTGAAGAGGGATAGAAGCCAGCAATTCCAGATTGCCCCTACACAAACCACCCACCCAGCCACTCTATCTATCTATCTAGCCATCCATCATCCATCCATCCATCCACAGAGACCACCACCTTCTCCTATGCATCCTGGTCTCTCTCTCTCTCTCTCTCTCTCTCCCCTGATAGCTGCTTGATAATTTTGTAGAGACTCTTCAACAATGAAGAGTCTTTCTATCAGCTTGACATAATACCTCCATGTAACTTGAAAGTACTTGTTTTGTTCTGCCGAGTTCTCCTAAAAAAGTCAAACATTGTTCTTGCTTAGATCTTTCCATATTGCAGTTTCTAGTGGGTGATCTAATTGAGTATGTCTGTGAAGATTCTCAGTCATCCAGGTGAAGTTATCTGGAAGCTGAGTCATGGCAACTGGACTTTTTTCTTCTTCTGACATCGAAACATTTTGTTAGTCATACAAGCAGCTTTGTCAGACTGAAGAAGCTACCTAAATGAGTAGTGAAACTTTTCGATCTCACAAGAAAAGAAGTCCAGTTGCTATGGCTTAGCTTCCAGATGTAACTGAGTAGCTGGCAATAACTTTGAATAGGTTTTAAATACTGGAGAATGAGAAGCTTTCTTATGAGTCAGGCAGCTGGTCAAAATGGCGGCCAGCATTTTATTATTTGCTGACTTTCAACCAAAGGAGATGCAAATGAGAAATTTCATCGGGTTTACCAACTTGAATGAGCTACAGTAGTCTCCTTTCTCCCCTTCCTCTTGAACCCTCCTCCGATCCCCCAAAAACCCAACCTTTAATGGCATTTTTCTTTTTCAGCTCCTCCTATTGCACTATAAGGCTAGGAATGAAATACAAGACAATAATGGCAACACAGCGCTGCATTTAGCTTGCACGTACGGTCATGAGGATGTAAGTAGTTTGTAGCAAATCTAACAAACATTTGTCATATCTGTGAGTTGCCTTTGAATTGTTAGAATCTCAGCTTGAGGGGGTGAGCAGGGGGAGTGGAATGGGAGGCAAAGCCTTTATCCTTGAGCATCATGTTTCCAAAATTCTCTTTGCATCCTTGAACATTAGAAGTGTAGGCCAGATGCCATAGGATTTCAGAGGGAAAAAATCTATTTTCAGAAAGTCTGTGAATTGTGGTTGTCAGAGTGTTGGACCTGGAGTTAAAGAGAGCCAGAATCAAATACCCACTTGGCCATCTCATTAGGACAGGCATGTCCAAACTTCGGACCTCCAGATGTTTTGGACCACAACTCCCACAGTCCTTTGTCGTTGGCAATCTAAGCTTAGAATTCTGGGAGTTGTGGTCCAAAACATTTGGAGGGCCAAAGTTTGGACATGGCTGCATTAGGAGATCTTGGACTTGACCTCAACCTGATCTACCTCACAGGTTTGTTCTGAGTGTAAAAATTGGGTGGAGAACCACTTGCACCTTGAGCACTGTTGGGAAAGGGTTATGATCCTACATCACAGGTCTTGTTTTCTGGCTGGGGTTAGCAGAACAGAACAAACCCAGAGCACATCTTGGCAATAAAACAGTAAATCTTTATTGCTTTCCAAAGCAAAGCGTCACTGGACACATGGGCAAAGAGGGTCTCCTCAAATAACCAGACAATTCCTCATTTGTCGTTCTGAGTGGAAATGTCCAAGTAAACAACTGAGCGTGCACAGGAATGCATAAAATAAAAATAACTGCTGGAGAGCAACACTGCAACAAGGACCGCACAGTTTTTCTCTCATAAGCTGTTTGTGAAGAGAAGGTGCCTCTCTTTGACCTGAGCCCGTGAATTCTGTATGCACCGTGTTGCTGGCTATGGACATGTGGTTATCACTTCCACATTCCACAGTCTGTCTCCTCCTCCTAGCAACTATTTATTTATTTATTTATTGTGCTTATATCCCGCCCATCTTCCAGAGCGGAACTCTGGGTGGCTAACAAAATTTAAAACAACACTAAGAAGAACCAAGAAATCAAGAAGAACGAATCAACTAGGAAGAACGAATGCATGGAACATTCTTCTGTCCCTCTTTTACACTATGGATATGTCAAGGTCAAAAGTATGAAACTAAGAAATGCCCTTAGGGTGCTATAAAACTTTATAACATCCCTTGGTAGTCTACGAGTGTCCATCACAATTAACATTTATCCAGGAAACAGTTAAAGACCAATGTGAATCAAATGACCATTATTTTCATATCAAAGTTCACCTCTATATCAAGGTATATGACATTTACTTGTTCCTGCCTGGTTCACCAGGAATGCCAAGGCACTGTGATTAATCAGTCTGGCCTCTTGGCTGGCTTGTGGGGGAAAATGTAGCTTCCAAACTCGATCCATCTTTCTTCAGAAGATGAGAATAAATTGCTGTTTTCATTCATATTGTCACTCAAGACAAAGGAAAAATGAGTCCCAACATTAGCTTGTTGAATTCTACAAGCCGTGTTCTACGAGCTTTGTAGGCTTTATCCATCTATATTGCTTCTATGTTCCATAAGCCTAAAGATACTTCAAAGTGGTTGAAAACATTTAAACTAGAAAAACATTTTCTACATAGATGTAGAAAAAAAACCATGAAGTTTTCTACGTGCTTACCCAGCTGTCTCTAAATTAAAATCCTCCAAAAGGGCTTCCCTGCAAACCGGATCGCTTGAAAGCACTTTTGGGGCCTCCAAGGGCATTTCAGAGTCCTCCAACATGCCTAGAGAGGCCCTCGTGGGGAAGCCTTTTGGGAGCTTACCCCAGGGGGCTTTCTTTCATATACTGAGGTCCCACGATATATGAACTGCGAAAGAGCGGGGGGGCTACTGTAGTGGGATGTAAGATATCAAAGGCTGTGACGGACCTGGATATCTTCACTGCCCCCATTAACATATTTATTTGTTTAGATAATAATAGAGACTGACAACGTTTCTTATTTCAAAACACAAAGTTACTTTTCCTTATTTTACAGACATCAGTGTAAATACTGAATATGTTTCATGACTTGGTTTTTAACCTTAAAATAAAGTTACATAATACCAGTTTTTATCTCTTTATATTTATATGAGACAGAAACAATATAGACACTAGATCCAGAAAGCTGTTAACCCTACCTTACCTGGTTATTTTGTTCTATCCAAAGTCCTTAACTATACATCCCTATCCAGTCCCCATCTGTCACCATATGGAACACCTCTTTTTTGTATGTTCTAGCTCCACCCACAGGCTATTTTGATTGGTTCAGCATCTTACCTCTATACATGTGCATGAAACAAATTAGCATTTCTCCACAAAGGCGTAGAACCGCTCTTGATTCTGTGCATTCTGAACCAGTGGTAGAAAGCAATTACCTGTGTTTTTTTAGTTCCATTTCTGGAGTGTGAAATCTTCATGCCGCTTCTTGTTTTCTGTTTCTCTTTTAACTGTCTAGTGCGTCAAGGCATTAGTCTATTATGACATCCATTCTTGTAAATTAGACATTGGGAACGAAAAAGGGGACACGCCGCTTCACATAGCTGCCCGCTGGGGCTACCAAGGGATCATAGAAGTGTTGCTGCAGAATGGAGCCAGCCCGCATATTGAAAACCGAATGAAGGAGACTCCTGTACAATGTGCATTAAATTCCACGGTACCTTTTCAGTAAACTTTTTTTTGAAGCATTTGAAATATTTTCTTTATGATTTCTAATTGTTACTCACTTGTAAGAAAGGGATGGTGCAGCCCGAGACTTGCAAAAGGAAAAGCACTTTCCAGTTGCTTTTGCTGTTGCGCTTCGGAGAGGTGGTGTCCACGTTGCGTGCATTTAATTCTTCAATGCTCTTTGTTTTACTCCTCTTTGGAGGATTTAAAAAAGAAATTCCCTTTGGATTATTTTTTTTTTAAACCAGCGCTTAATCATTAAGAAGATAGAAAGCTAAGCTCCCTGAAATAAAAATTTGCATTTGTCTTGGGTGATGCAAGGTCAGTCTTTAAAATGCATGAAATGCAAATGGGGGGAGCTACATATTATTTATTTATTTATTTATTTATTTATTTATTTATTTATTTATTTATTTATTTATTTTTATACCGCCCATCTTCCCGAAAGAACTCCGGGTGGTTAACAACAAGGGCAAGACAGACCTAGAGAAAAACAAAGCAACAATCAACAATCAAGAAAGCAGATGAAAAAGAAAAAAAGGAAAAGAAAAAGAAAAAGAAAAAGAAAGGATATAAAATATAAAAGCAAATAAACAAGGGATCTTCTCAGATCTGTCATTGTGTATCATGTCCTGTTTATTTGTTTGTTTGTTTGTTTGACTTTTATACCGGGCATCTAGCCCTAGGACTACTCTGGGCAGATTACGACATAAAATCTCAACATAACAATAAAAACAGAGCTAAATAACAAAAATACAAACAACGTAACAAAACAAATTATAATCAAATAAATCAACAACAATAAACTAAAATAAAAATAGAAATAACCAAGTAACTGATAAAATAACAGCTACAACACAATTAAATATAAGCGGTAAAAGAAGGATAGCGTTTTACTAGGTGTTGAAGAAGTCAGGGAAGGCCATTCTTTAAAACCATGTTTTCAGTAATTTTTTTAGAAGTTTGAAGTGAGGATGCCAGGTGAATTTCTGGTGGTAGGTGATTTCATAAATGGGGGACAACCACTGAGAAGGCCCTACTACTTGTCACAGGTTTCTGGGCCTCCCTTGGGGTTGGGACACCCAGATGTCCTGCCTGGCTACCACAAGTGATCCGAGCAGTTCTTCTTGGGAGGAGCCGCTCTGTCAGATACTGTTTGTGAATGTCACGTTGCCTTCTGCTCAGCAAGTGTCCCGAGAAATAGAGTTTTAATTACAGTAATACAGGCTACACATTGCCCCCCTCCAAACAAGCTCGGTACTTATTTTACTGACATCAGAAGGATGGAAGCCTGAGTGAACCTTGAGCTTGATACCTGGGATTGAACCCCAGGTCATGAGCACAGTTTTACCTGCAGTACAGGCATTTAACCACTGCCCCACTCATGATGATTCAATCTTTTCTGCAGATTCTGTCTCTAATGGAGTCGAACTACCTCACCTTTGAAAGAGGCCAGAGTGCTTCTCAGGTAATCCAAATGCGCTGATTGCAAACCCTTCCTTAGCGTAAAAGATGCTCGTCTGACCGACTGCTGTGATCACGGCGATGCTGCCAACTCTTCTTCCTTTTTGCTTCCTTTGCTGCTTCCTTCTTCAGTCCTTACCCCGATCTCCTCAGGGTTGTGAGGACGCCGTCAGCCACGTGTCGTGTGTCTCCAGTTTGACATCAGCAACCACAGCAGCAGCAGCAGCAGCAGGAGGAGGAGGTGCAGGACAAGAAGACACCAAAGCACATTATAAAGAGGTAAGCTGACCAAGCACAGAGAACCAGCAGCCTCGTAGAAATCCAAACACCAAATGGTATTCCTGGTTTTCTCCGATATCCTTTTTTTGGGAAGGCGCATTGTGCTTCCAGCATTCTTAGAGTGTGATCCTCCAGTTTTTATATTAAAAAGGGAATGTGGAAAGACCCCCTTAGAGTCTTTATAAGAGCTGAATAGGATTGCAAGGAGATTCAAGGTAGTGGTAGTAGCAGTGATAGTAGTAGAAGAAAACAGTGATTCGCACTTGTGTTGCATAAGTGCATGAATGGTATCAGTTTACATCAGTGGTTCTCAGCCTGTAGGTCCCCAGATGTTCCTGGACTGCAACTCCCAGAAATCCTGGCCAGCTCAGCTAGTCATGAAGACTTCTGGGAGTTGCAGTCCAGGAACATCTGGGAACCCACAGGTTGAGAGACACTGCTCTGGTGGGTTCCCAGGTGTTCCTTGGCTGCAACTCCCAGAAGCCTCCACCACTCTCCTTGCTGGAAGGGGTTTCTGGGAGTTGCAGTCCAGGAACATCTGGGGACCCACAGGTTGAGAGACACTGCTCTGGTGGGTTCCCAGGTGTTCCTTGGCTGCAACTCCCAGAAGCCTCCACCACTCTCCTTGCTGGAAGGGGTTTCTGGGAGTTGCAGTCCAGGAACATCTGGGGACCCACAGGTTGAGAGACACTGCTCTGGTGGGTTCCCAGTTTCCTTGGCTGCAACTCCCAGAAGCCTCCACCACTCTCCTTGCTGGAAGGGGTTTCTGGGAGTTGCAGTCCAGGAACATCTGGGGACCCACAGGTTGAGAACCACTGGTTTACATCCTTCAGTCTCTTTAGGTTTAGGCTGAAATCCTTTTGATCTCTGGTATTTCAAAGACAATGGGATTAGACCAATCTCCCCCCTCCCAGGTTTTTAAAAAAAATCTTATTTTTCACCTGTAAATATCAATTATTATCTGGATTGCTCTGCACGTTTGGTATCTGGCTGCAGAACCAGAGCTTGGAAGTTCACATCTCAGGAAAGCCAACCTGTATATCTTTGAGCAAGATGTGATGTCCCAAGGCTGTAAAGAAGAAGGAGACCACTTCTGTTTGTTCCCACATAGAAATCTGGAAAGGGTTGCCATAAGTCAGAATTAACATCACTATCCTCGTTGCCAATCAGGTTGATTGTCAAAATGCACCAACTCTCAGTGGTTTGCACTGAAGAACCAAAAAGCAATAGAAAGAAAACACAAGGCACGCTTCAAGTTGAGATGTAAAATTTCTGGAAACTTTGGGGGGAAATGGAACTCCCTGACACACACACACACACACACCATTTTTTTTCTCCCAAGTCCCCCCCCCATTGTTTCAACATTTCTGGAAATTTGACACTTCTCGCTTCAAGTGGTTTCCCCATATTCAACTGAAAATGCAACTTTTAATGAATTCTGCAGGCCTCAAAATTATTCAGCCCCCTGAATAGAATCCACCAGGAATAATTTTGATCACAACTGTACCTGTATACATCAGCACATGCAATTTTAAGCAAACCTTTGCCTCAGTTTCCCTCCCTTTTTGGTGTTGTATACATGGATTTCTTTTTAAAAATATTGTGTTACTGAGTCTTTAGAGAGAATGGAGGAGGAACCTTTCAGAACTGGATAGCAGCCTTCATGTGGGTCCAGCCCACCAATTCTTATTATTCTATAAACAGACAGCAATGCTTATGAACACCTGTTCTACAACAGACTGAGAAATGCCCTTTTTGTCCTGCTTGCTCTTTTCTTAAAGGGACAAGCTTGTGCCTTGCAAAGGTTCAGACTGTGGTTCAAGTCAGGAAAGAAAGATTACTAGCAGCTTAGACCTGGTAGCCTCGGAGGTTTATAACCTCATTCTTTAATCCAATGGTATTTTGTGGCCATTTGCCGGTAATTTGCTGTAAGGTGCTCCTTACAGACTCAGAAAACAGTTTGTTGCCACGTTGTATTGCACTTCTTAATGAGTTAAACTGTAACGTTCTGCTCCAGATTTGCTCTTCCATTTCAAGAGAGGCATTGCCTGTGGATTTAGATGAGCATTTGTACAGGAGAATATCAGTCTGCTATGAAGATGGCACACATTTTGTGGAAGGGTATTTCAAAGGGAGGGTGCCACTGCTGAGAAATCCCTGTTGGTGTTTTAAGGACCAACGAGTGTCCACACCTGCAGGCGGGGACCCGGTAACATGGGCAGCAGTACGGTAATATCTTGGATAACGAATGCCCCTGATAATGAATTTTTCGGATAACAAATTGCAATTTCCAGGTATAGGGCTGCCTTGGATAGCGAATTTTCCCTATGGGCTACCTCAGATAATGAATTTTCCCTGTGGGATGCCTCGGATAATGAATTTCCACCATGCATTGCTGAAAAAGAGTTATCCTGGGCTGCATCGCATCTGTACCTTTAAAGTGCACTTTATAAAGAGTTTTGAGCAAAAAACCAGGTGCTTGTGTCTTTTTCCTCAGCTCTGGAACTGATTGATTGGTTTCCCATTCATTCCTGTGGAAACCTGCATTTTGGATTTGTTTTCAGATAACAAATTGCCTCAGAGAATGAATTAAATTCGTTATCCAAGGTACCACTGTACTTGGAAGTTGTTCAGACAGGTATCAGGGTCCCAGGCCATTTAGGACTTTTTATGTTAATACCAAGACCTTGAACCTGGCTTGGAAACAGACTGGTAATCGGTGCAAGACACTAGAATTCCTCACCCCAACAGTCCATCTGGCCACTGCATTCTGGATCTCCTGAAGCTTCTGTAGCAGCCTATGGGCAGCACTGTGTGATTTTCAGTGCAGGTCTGGGATCCTTCCACCCTCTCATTCCACACTGTAAACCCTCCCTGTTTATGGACACCTAGTACATTAGGGTCAGGTGTTCTGGCCTGATGGTTTCCCAGCCATTTTTTATTTCCATGAGTTGGGAGATGTTTCATATGAAAGAATGCATAATCATCCACCAAATGATACTGTAGCACAATCAAAATTCTTTTCTTTTTTTGGCTTTCTTTTTTCTGTTCCATAGGTAGACAAACTGTTAAGAGCAGTTGCTGATGGAGACTTAGAAATGGTAAGATCTTCTGTGCATTCTGTATCACTACTTTAAAAGCTGTGTAGATGGCGTTGGCAATCACTTATACTGAAGGCAGCAAGTGGTATAGTTTCCATCTAGTGTATAATTTTAAATACCTCCAGAAAAGACAAATGATTCATAGGAATAAAATAGAAAACCCAAATCCTGTTTATTTTGCTGCCCTCATGCTGGCAAGTTTTGAAGTCTTGCTATGCTCTGTTTTTTTCATTTCTTCTTTGTTTGTGAAATGGCCAGAATTGTCTTTTAGGGAAGAATACACGCAGAAATAAATAAATAAATCCAGGCCTGCTCTAAGACAGCTGAGCCATGTATATCCCACGATGCCATCTATTCTTCCTAAACCTGGTGTCTTCCAGGTATGCTGATTTATAGCTTCTATCATCCCTAGCCATCAAGCCACTAAACTTGAAGGGTTGCTAGGTTAAGAGGCCTGTGGGATACATTGTTCAGATGCTGAAGAGGAGGCCAGGGCTTTCTTCCCTTCCGTGTTGGAAGAAAAGACTGAGCAGAAGGATGGGGGGGCTCCTCTCTATTCCTGAGGCCCAGGGAATGTTCCAATGGCAGCTGAAATTATAAAGGGAAGTTCTGAAAAAATGGAGAAGGGGAGCCATGGGTGAAAACGTGTGCTTCTATATGGGAATAGGCTTTGGGGTTGCATAACTGTGGCCATATTTTGCTATATCAAAAGCAACAGCTTTTGATGGCAGAGGCCTGTTGCAACAGCAGACCAGTTGTGCCAGGACATTAGCTCTCTCCCTCTATCTTCCTTAGTTAAGCTAGATTCTTTTGTCTTCTCCTGTTACCAGTAAGCATGCCAAAAGGTGATCTCATTGTCTTCTACCATTGCTAGTTAAGTTTGCCAGTTAGAGGACTGCCTCTTCTCTACGGCTTACCAATTAGAGCAATGTACATAGGTACCAGTAATGCATAATTATCTAGACCTCCCATGTAAGGCCTCTTCACTATATTTACTACTGCGACACAAAGAGATGATGTAATCACCTATTCTAATTACCTAGGGGAGAAGGTTAATAAAAGGAGGCCTCCCCTGAGGGGGGGGGATGGTCGCTCCGCTGGTTCTGATGCGTGTCTGTGTGTGTGTGCGCGTGCGCGTGTGTGTTCAAAGCGCTTTCCCGTTACTCCAGTACCCAGCTGCCACTAGCTGTCCAAGCTTATTGCTACACTTCTAGTAGGTGAGGTAACTCTGCTTACATTGTCTTTACTTGCCTGTGACGAGGAGCAAAAGGTTTTTTTAAAAGTGGTCCATAACGTTTTGTTCTTCTGTAATAACAGTATCAGTTCTGAACAAGAAACCGCGACAATTTTAATGCAATCAAAAATGCCTTTTTAAAAAGATAAAATGCTGACAAAAATGAAAAGCAATTGAGCGTGCTTTGATTTTTCATATGTTACCTTTCACTGAGCAATATCAACTCGGCTTCTTCTCATCCTATAATTTGCATTATTTACTGTCTCCTGTGATGACTCAGATCTACTATAGCGATTTCTTTCTTTTCTTTGGGAGGCTTTTAAAATGGTGACATGAAGCAGCTGGGAGGAAGCAAAATTATAGCACTGTATATCGGATGGGTGGATACTTTCCTTTAAAATAATACAAAAGAATAAAAAAAATATCCATGTCTGTGATCATACAACATGACAAGCCACAGCTGAAGAAGCCTAGATATATGTCAGTCTGATATATGAATTGAAAACGGAGAATCAGAAACTGTGAATTATGGGCTGATGTGTCTGAACTGAAATGTTACAGTTTTGCCTGTCGTTGCACCTCTGGGGTTTATTGTACTTGGAGTCAGAAGTGCTGAATGGGTGGGAAATGAAAACAGACTTCTTTGTTGAAGAAAATTAAGATAAAATATCATCGCCAAGCCGTGATGGCAGTATGCTCCACCGGAAAGCCCCATCGAAGGCGTGGGCAATCTCCTCTGTTGTTTGCTTGGAAGTACCAGCCATGACTTGGCACCATACATAAATGAAACCCATAGAGCAGGGGTGCCCAAACTTTTTGTAAAGAGGGCCAGATTTGGTGGCTGAGAATGTGTCAGGGGCCGGTTGCTCCCTGACCCTGCCACCCCACTGCAAGCCCCACCCACTGACCCCTTGCAACCCCACCCGCAGGAAGGTTCCCTGTGGTGGCAGCGGCCCACCCCCGTGCCCGCCTACCCAGCCCCTTAAGCTTCCCGGTGGTGTCAGTGTTGGTGGAAGATTTTTTTTTAAAAAAAAATGGGGCGAAGGAGGGGGAGGGAGGGGTGGGCCAGCCAGCCGCGGGGCACTCAGAATGGTCGGAAGGGCCGGATTTGCCCCCCCCCCCCCCGGGCCGGACTTTGGGCAGGCCTGCCATAGAGTGTCCAGTTGACAGGTTTGGGCAGCTGCCAAGATCCATATTTTTAGGGCCCTACTAATGAGCTCTCAAGAGCAAGATTTCTCCTTGAGATCCATATTTCTCAATCAGAAGAGATACCTGGTCATTGTGTCTGGAGTTGCCATGAAAAAGTTATTCAGCAAAGTTTAACTTTATTGATACTTTTTTTTATAAATTGTAAAGCATATGGCATCTGGACTTGGAATTGTTGACATCTGTATCCAGTAGCTATTTGGGGAATAGAAAATATGTGTCTAAGCTGTGTGTTTTAGAAAAGAAAATTCATCCCTAAGAAAGTACAGCAGTCAGTAGACCTTATGGGTGTTGATTATTTTACATAATTCATTCTGAATTTGGCAATTAGGGAGAGCTGAGTAGGATTTACACTTCCATTCTTGGGCTAAATCCTCCTTCCCATCATCTCTACTAATCATCTCTCCCTCCTCTAGATTTCCAGGACTAACGGTCTAAGCCCCATCATGTATTTGACTTTTTAGTTTTCCACAGAGAGGAATGTTGCATGTTATTTTTTCTGAGGAAATATTTCCTCGTAGGAATCGTGTCGTTCCAAGGCAGAGCTATTGCCCCAGTTGGCATCAAACCTACAATTCAGAATACGAAAAAAGAATGGCTCTTCCTTCTCTTCTCTCCCCCGCCATGCGCATTTGTTCTAGGTGCGTTATCTGTTGGAATGGGTGGACGAGGAGCTCGAAGAAAGCGAGGAAACAGGCAGTGTGGAGGAAGTGGATTTTTGCCACCCCTTGTGCCAGTGTGCCAGTTGTGGCCCTGCTCAAAAGGTTGGTCTGTTTCCTTGCCCAGGTCATGCCATCAGGTGGAGCCGGGACGTTGCCTCAGGCGGCAGAGAGTGGGAGGCAGGGGCTGCCGCCTCTCAGCTGTTCCTCCCGAACATCCCTCTGTTTTAAGGTCTGAATTGTGCACATGCCACCTAGCTTGGCGTGGCATCCTTCGCCAAATGTCTCCAACTTAAGGCACGGTAGAAGGGATACTCGCCTGCCAGGATGGCAGTAAGATTAAACTACAGTGGAACCTCATATAACAAAACGATTTGTATAACATAAAATCTGTACAACATAAAAAAATTCAAGAGACGGGGGAAATTTGCTTAACAGAATCGTCTATGGGGCGAATCTGTACAACATAAAAATGGTCACGATTAGGGATGACTCTGTTTTCAATGCATTCCTATAGGAAATTTGTATAAAGGAAAATTTGCTTGACATAATTTCATTTGGAACGAATCAATTCCTTTATACAAGGTACCACTGCACTGATGCAGCCGGCTTCTCAAAGGAGAATGGAGATGAAGACCCATCGTTCTTTGGGCTCAAGCAGCACACGGTCTTGGGCTGAGTGCGTCAGCCGCCTCTTTCTCCTTCTGCTTGCAACGGCCCTGCGGTTAATCCTGCCGAGGTCTTAAAAAGTGCCCTGTCCTGAACAGAGGTGATGACCTCAGAAGCTGCTGCTCTGGCTGCTCGGGCTGTGGAGAGGATCAGGCAGCAGCAGCAGGGTCACCAAGCTTCTTCTGTTGCTTAAGGGGGACCCTAGCATATGAAGGGGGACCCTAGCTAGATCCGGCCTTTTATTGCCATCTGCCCAAAAGGGGCTTTTTACCACAGGTAACTAGGGGGGCAGTGTTCATCTGCGTTTTCAAGCCAAAGAGCCAGTGTTGTGTAAGACTGTGGCCATGTGGCCAGCATGGCTGCACGGGACACTGTTTACCATCCCGCTTTTTACGGCAGTACCTGTTTCTCTACTTGCATTTACATGCTTTCGAACTGCGAGGTTGGCAGGAGCTGGGGTGATCAGCGGGAGCTCGCTCCGCTGCGTGGCACCCGGGATTCGAACCGCCGAGCTGCCGACTTTGCAGCCAACCGTTTCAGCGCTCTAGACCGCTGAGCCACCTCCCTGTTAAATAAAAAAAGGAAAGCTCCCCATTATTTATAGCCTTACAAATTTTCGTTTTGTGACAAAAATTGTTTTTTAAAAAATCATTATTAACGAAATGAAGCAAAGACTAGAACGAAACGAAACAAAACGCTATATTTCTGTTTTGTGCCCATCTCTGCTGTCCACTGAATGGGTGGTGAGTCACTTGAGGAGGCTGCACTGGATTTCCTTGAGATTGGCACACCTTTTTTCTCCACAGAAATTCTTCACACTACCCGCTAAGGGCCTCGGAGTGAATGTTACAAACCAAGATGGCCAGACACCGCTCCACGTTGCTGCACTCCACGGGCACGCTGACTTGGTTTCCCTTTTGATAAAACACGGGGCCCGTCTTGAGGCCAAAGATGCTAACTGTGCAGTGCCTCTTCACTTGGCTTGTCAGAGTGGTCATCTCCCGGTAAGTGGGTTTCTACTGATCACTTACCTTGGGTAGTTAGCCAAATTGCAGCCTCTCTAGTAATACTGTATATACTTTATTTTATTTATTTATTTATTTATTTTATTTTTACAACTTATATGCCACCCACTACCCAAAGGTCTCTGGGCGGCTTACAATCAAAGAATTAAAACAGTTAAAACATCAAATATCAATAAATAATTAAAACAATAATCTTACACTAAAATCATTACACTAAAATTGCCATCAGAGGACCCACAGTCTATATTGTATCAATTAAAAAACTTGTGGAACAGGAAGGTTTTTACCTGGCGCCAAAATGTCATCAATGTTGGCACCAGGTGGATCTCACTTGGAAGGGCATTCCATAGCTTGAATATAAGTCTAGTTTTTCAGCCCTAATTTTGGGCTGAAAAGGGGGGCCCTCAACTTATATTCAGGTCAATACTTTTAGCCACTGAGGCAAGTGCTTGGGTTGGTGGGTAAAAGTCATTTTAAACATTGTGCACCGCTTCTCCTGACACCCTCTCCCCGCATTGAGGGGGAGTGGCGCGCAATGTTTAAAATGACTTTTAGCCACCGAGGCAAGTGCTTGGGTCGGTGGGTAAAAGTCATTTTAAACATCACACACCGCTCCCCCCAGCTCACAAAGGAGGAGTTGCCAGGCCCTGCTGCATTTCCCACCCTAGACATACTTGAGTCAATAAGTTTCCCCAATTTTGGGGGGCTAATTAGGGGGTTCGTCTTATACTCGGGTCGACTTATACTCGAGTATATACAGTATTTAAATCACCACTTGTAAGACTAATTTCCCCCTCTCTGATCACGTGAGTTTTTGTTTGTGTCCACAGCTAAAATGTCAGGGCTTGCTTTTCATTTTTCCACAGGTAGTACAGTATCTGATAGAGGCCAATGCGAAGCAAAACAAAAAGGATATTTATGGAAATACTCCCTTGATGTATGCTTGCTTGAATGGGTATCAAGAAGTAGTAGCCTTCTTGTTACAGGTGAGGACTTTTCAAGTACGTTCATATCGCTTCTGTCTTTCCATTTATATTTCCATGTTTAGGAATCATTGGATGGGAGCATTGGTGGATAGCCTTGAGGGGAAAGAGGAATTTGGTGTTGGACATTTTTTCAAAATAAAAATTCAGATTGTTGTATCACAACCTCAGTGTTTAAAGATAAGAGTTAAGAGGGGCTAAGTTGTCAAACCGAAAATGTGTAGCCTGCATGCCGTAATTAAACTGTAAACTGCCCAGAGACTACTTGAAGTGGTATGGGGCGGTATATAAGCAGAACACTTTGCTTTTGCTTTACAAGTAAATCTAACCTTACAGTGGCATTGAGACGAAGCAAGTAAAACTGGAGCCTCCTAAACTGCCAATTAAACCTTGCAAATAACTAGCCATTGACTTTCTTCACGGCTACTACGTGCACTTTACTTCCCTTTACTTCCCTTCTCTCCTTTTCCAGCATGGGGCCTCGGTTAATCTTTCCAATAACCAAGGCAATACCTCCCTCCACAGAGCTGTGATCGGAAGCCATGAAGCTGTGGTTCAGCTGTTGCTGCAACACAGAGCATTGACACACCTTAGGAACAACAGACAGTGCACGCCTCTGGACTATGCGGAGACTGTAAGTGGCCCATTGGTTTCTAGGAATATCATGCATTACTGCAAGTACAGTGGTGCCTCTCAAAACACATTTAATTCGTTCTACGGGTCAATCTGTTTTACGAAAATGTTGTCTTACAAAACACAGTTTCCCATAGGATTGCATTGGGAACGGATCAATCAGTTCCGGAGGCTATGGGTCACTTCGTTTTATGAAAATTTTGTCTTACAAAACGCGGTTTCCCATAGGAATGCATTGGGAATGGATTAATCAGTTCCAAAGGCTAGAATAAAGACAAAAATAACAGGTTCCCCCCCCCCCCGGGTACATGCAGAACAGTTTTTCGTCTTGCGAAGAATCTCATAGGGATTTTTTTTTGTCATGCGAAGCATGCCTATTCTGGGAATTTTTTTCTTCCTATGAGTTTTTTTGTCTTATGAGACATTTGTCTTAAGAGGTACCACTGTACTGTGAATGTATATGGAGAGGAAGAATGTGGGTTATGAAATGCCCAACCTTGACATGATCCTTGGCAGGCGGTTCTGAAGGGGGGCATGGGAAGATACCTTATTCTAAACCATACCATTGTTCAATTTAGTTCTTGTCCAGACCAGATGTTTTTCTGACATGAGCTGCGTGCTAATGGTGGAAAGAGCTATAGGCAAGTAGGAGAGGTTTACTCCTCTCTTTTCTCCTTCTCACCTAGTGGAGAAGACACACATCTTTCCTGAAGACATGAACAGAATACTTGTATAGACTTTTTAAAATTTGGCCAAGGAAAAGTTATGTTAAGGACTGGAATATACTTACTGATAACTGGCCCTCTAGATTTTCAGGGAAGGAGCTTTCTTAACACTGCCTTAAGTCTATGATGCGTGTTAATTCTGAGACCTTACTCATGCAAAGCATATGCTCTGTCATTGTGTCACAACCCTTCATTCTCTGTGTTACATCTCACAGATGTACTGTATAAAGTAATACCTTGGTTTACAAGCATAATTCATTCTGGAAACTTGCTTGTAAACCAAAGAACTCATATACCAAAGCAAATTTCCCCATAAGAAATAATGGAAACTCAGATGATTTGTTATGGGGACTCATAGACCGCATATTGTACACACAAACTGCTAGAACTCAGAAAAAAAGTTGGCTAGAAATCCTCGTCCGCACCATGGCTTAGGTACCTGGCTGCAGAATCTGCTCTGCTTGGGACTAAGAACTGGATTTTGCTCTTGTGTTTTCAATGTGACAATAATAAAGTGCAATTTGTAGCCATATACGTACTTGACTAGCTGTCCCATGACAAGAAATGTTTTGAAAAATATGAAAGGGTATTGAAAACAAATAAAATAAAATTATACAGAGAAATAGAACCCTAACCTGCACTCTCCTTTGAAAACCTTGGCAGCTGGTGCAAGGGAGAACTCTGTTCCTCTCTCCTCTGTCTGCTTTTGAGGCTTGTGTGAGACAGAACGTTCCAGACAATCTCCCACAATCCAGCAGGGAGAGAGATTGACTCACTTCTGATCATGTGACCTGCTCCAATGCTTGTACTGCAAGACATTGCTTGTTGATCAAGGCAAAACTGATCAGAAATGTTTGCTCATCTTGCAAAACACTCGTAGACCAGGTACTCATAAACCAAAGTATTACTGTATATGGGATGACTGTTTCCAACTTCAGCCTGAAAGTGTGACATTCTGCCTAAACAAGGTGATAACTAATCTGTTCTCAATGAGAATAAATATCTTCCATTATAAGAATTCAGGTATCCACATGCTGTTACAAGCCGCAGCAGCCGAACAAGGAAGAAAGACAGACTGCCAAGCGTACATGGCTGGGAAGATCAGAGAACAAAGTGAGTGTTGCACGTTGATAAGTATTATCAAATAGATAACAGGACTAGCCCTTCAAAGCAGGTAGAGCCTTGGTGGCTGGACACTCTTTTGTTCTTCTTCCAAAAGAAATACAAAAGTAGAACAGGTGATACCTTTAGGCTACTAGAAAAATAACAAAAAGTTGCTAATATTTTGAGGGCAAAACCCCTCTTCTTCAGAGCTGTACCAACAGGTTAAATCATGGCAAAAGATGAACAAAATACTTTTGTACTTGGTTTTTTGTAACGACTATATGGCTCCTCAGCTTGTTTTGCTTCAATTGGAAATGCTGAGATACCAAGGAAGAGCCGCCCCCGCACCCCTTACATGCCAAGGAGGAGGCAAATAGACCATCAACAGAGACACAAGACTGCAACCACTAGGTGATTTCTTTTCTTTTTATCTAATTGGCTGCACCTAGTGTACTTTTCTAAATGTTATCCCAAGACTCAAATGAAATGTATGGGTCTTCTATACAAGCCCTCCCCCTTCCCTGGCCAATAAGTGGGGCGTTAACCTAGAAGAGCCACATGGAGATGGGGTGTGAAAGTGTGTACGTGAGCCCTGGCATGTTGTTTAAAGGACTAGGACAATAAAAACACCACCCTTTACTTCAGATGCAGTCTGAGAACATCTAAGCTCCAGGCCTTAACTAAGAAACTCCGGCATATTTTCCATCTTGCTAAGGCATTGTTAGTCTGTGGAATTCCCTGCCACAGGATGTGGTGATGGCATCTGGCCTGGATGCCTTCAAAAGGGGATTGGACAGATTCCTGGAGGAAAAGTCCATCACAGGTTACAAACCATGATGTAGATGTGTAATCTCCAGGCTTAAAACCGGGGCACTTCAAGGGCCAGATGCAGGGGAGTGGTATCAGGAGACAGATATCTAGTCTCGTGCGCTCCCAGACGCATCTGGTAGGGCCATTGTGAGATACAGGAAGCTGGACTAGATGGGCCTTTGGCCTAATCCAGCATCACTCTTCTTATGTTATGTTATGTTAAGAAATAACTCCTGGCAACTCCATCTTTTGCCATGTTTTAACCCTTTGGTACACCTCGAAATATTAGCAACTTTTTTGCTATTTTTCTAGTAGACTAAAGATATCACTTATTCTACTTTTGTATTTGTTTTTTGTAATGGCTATACAGCTGCTCAACCTTTGTTCCAAAAGAAATGTCACTGCTACCAGCCATTGCTGTTTTCTGCTTGACCACATTTGAGTTGGTTCCAATGCTTTGTTCTTAGTTCTTAGCAGACCACTCAAGTATGGGTAATTGCTGGCCATTCTGGAAATAATGCTGTACCTTTGGACCTATGTTGAATCCAGCAAGCCACTTGTTTTTGTTGGTGAAAAGATAAGCCTGAGTTAGTTGACCATTGAGAAATTGCAATTCATTTATTCACTTGTACCTTCAGAGCAATAGCTCTAAAGAAGAAAAAGCAACCTTGGCTTTAAGAGAATGGATGAACATGTCATACCAGATGCTATTTAAGAAAAAGCATTCCTTCCCATGTCTGAGAAAGGGGAATGCCTGTTCTCCAATGGGTTTTGTAAATCGCTGGAACCAACCATCTGATTCTCAGGGAGAGGTGTTCTTGTAGAATTTATAACCTGACACTACTGAAACTTGCATGCAAACCAGGTGCATAAAAGGGTGACACATTTTCTGCCATTGCAGAGTATGGTGTAGTTCAGGACTTTTTATTTTTCCATTGTATAAGCGAGGATACACTTGCATCTTAATTATGCCCAGGCTTAAAATACCCATTATCTTTTAACATTATCTTGGATGGGCAAAATTTCCTTTTATAGAACCTCTTAGCTTGTTTCACATATCAATACATCTTTTTGGTTCTTGCTCTGAGAACATCCATCTTGCTAATGTGTTTGGTTCCTAGAGGAATATCTTTCCATCCATTGTTTATAGGTCAGTTAAGGACTTTATTCTTAATAATTTGTTTTCATAAGCTTGGTGATATATGAGATGAACATATACAGTTCTGACTGTACCCAAGCAGGCGAGGACAAAACCATTTACCGAGAAATATTTTCACCAAAACATTTTCATGCAGCTGAGTAAGATGGTAAAACCCAGAGTCATTTTGGATTCTAAGTGGGAGTGCCTTTTAGAATGTGTAAAATACTTCTTTGTAGTTTCATAGAATAATGAAGTTGGAAGGGGCCTATAAAGTAATTGAGTCCAATCCCCTGAAGATGCGTAGAATAGCAGAATTAAGGCTTGAAAGAACCTCCTCTGCCCCACCTCTCCCTTAGGTACACGTAGTTCTAATTACTTGTAAAAATGAACATTCCGACGTGTTCTCTCTTCTCCCCAGTCAGGTACAGCTGATTTACTAGAGATGGGCACCAAACTAAAGATGAAACAGTTTCATCGTTTTGTTAATAACGAAGTGTTTCATAACGAGACAAAACAAACCTGCCTTTTTTGGTTCAGGAAACTAAATGGGGGAACTTTCTCAAGCTCTTCCCTGTAAGCCCCCCAAATTTGGAGAGGTCTGGGGTGCAGCGGGCTGAGTTATCAAACTCTAAAGGGGGGTCCCCCTAGGAGAACTGCGGGACCCAGGGACCCAGGGGAGCCATTAATAAACTGATTCATTTTGTTTCATTCTGAAATGAAATGCTATATTTTTGTTTCGTTCCCACCTCTAGATTTTACCCTTTCCTCCCCTTAACATTCTTGATGGGGCCGTCCTTCTAGAGCAGTGTTTTTCAACCACTGTTCCGCGGCACACTAGTGTGCCGTGAGATGTTGCCTGGTGTGCCGTGGGAAAAATTGAAAAATTCTAAAGAAATTCAACCCAGGGCCGGCGGGCGGCCCACAGCTGGGAGGCGCTATAAATAGCATCCAAGGGCCAGCCTTCCTTCATCCTCCTCCCCTCCTGTCGCTGGACTTGCTGAAGGCATCTGCCTTGGCCACAGTGTGGAGAGCAAGATGGGCTTTTGGGTCTTATTTGTGTTCCTGGAGAGTCAGTGCCCCTTCTCAGGTCTCCACTGGACACAGAAGTCCATGCAGGGCAAAATGTCTTTAAAAAAACAACACAGGTAAGTGGGAACTGGGTGCTAGAGAGCGGGCTGCCTCAATCTGTGGCCCCTCTGTCCTGCTTCTCCCTACACCAGCAATGGCGAACCTTGTAGAGACTGATATAGGCATAGAGTTAATTTTTTTAACATTTTCTAATGGTGGTGTGCCTCGTGATTTTTTTCATGAAACAAGTGTGCCTTTGCCCAAAAAAGGGTGAAAAACTCTAGAATCTAGAGACCCAACTCCCTTAAGTATTTTTGAGATCTGCTGTAACCATGGAACCTGTTAAAACATTTCTGCCAAAACATCAAGGCTTTCCAAAAGTTACCTTGAAATGGCATTTTTGCTGATGGTGTGGATTGGGATATGTAGAGATGAAGGGCGTTTAATGGTTTTTTTATTACTTAAATCTGTAGTCAACTTTAAGTCTTCTGAGATAACGGATGATCTTGTTGCTCGCCGCCTCCAGCTGGTCCAGGCGATTAATCGATTTAACAAGTAAGGCTCAAAACTATGTCAAAATATTTACTGATGATGCTGTCAACAGCAAGTAAAAAAAATACTTACATTGTACAGGGCTTCACTGTTGATAATTTGGTTGTGGCTCGATGTGAAGAAACCTTTCCAGACATGGATATCAAGAAATGGTTCTGTACTGCAAGGACTAAGTAGGGTGCATTGTTTTGCCTTCTCTTCCTCTTGCCCCCTGAAATGGGTTACCCAAGTTAGAGCAGATCTACTGGTTGGAATCCTTAGTGCAGGAAGTTACACAGATGGTCTACTGAATCTGTGGGGATTTGGTGTGGTTTGGTCCATAAAATACTGCGATCTCCCAGTCAAAATACGAAGAGTACAGCGACAAGCAAGCTGTGAGGATACAGTAGTTGGCCACCTTTAACAGAAGACACTGGAGAAGTGGCCAGTGGTCCAAAGGATAAATCTTAGTGGATGGATCCACATATTTACAGGTTTAGACTTCTTGTGGATATGTCTTATGACATTTATCTCCCAGGGAAACCAACTGTTGTGAAAGAACAAATGAAAGGTGGCATCTTTGGCCACTGAAATATTGCCATCTAGTGGTTGTCCAAATGGCACATGCATTGAAATGTAAGTTTGCCTTCATTGTTGTATTATTTAGATCAGAAGGATTGCAGAAAGCTGTAACGAGAGATAAAAGTGTCCCTAACTTCAACGACGAGCACGACCAGGTAGGCATATTTTTAAAAAATGAAATAAATTATAAAAAATTAGGCAAGTGTATTTCATTTTACAGGCATGTAAAGTGCTGTAGAATGATATGAAGTTTTACCCAGCAAGTAAGATGGGGAGGAAGGTATCAGGAGCTGGGGATCAGGGGCAATATAGTTTAGAGAGGCAACTGGCAGAACAAAACCCCCAATGCCTTAAAGTGCAATCTCAGGCGCCAGGGAAGATGGCATATGGACTCTTTCCTTTGATAACTAAACACAGTACAAGAACCTGATTAATTTCATACAAAGTGGATATAAAATATGCTGTTTTAACTTTTCAATGATTGGAGTAAGCTGGGAAGAGGGCAAGGTGAAAGAACTGTTGGCCCCAAGGACCTACTGTGGGATGTGCCAGCAACCAAACACGTCATAGGAATTGGTTAGAAAACCCTTTGCCATAGATGTGGAGGCCTATGCTTTGTTTTAAGGCAAAAGACTCCCACCAACTTTTCCTCTGTTTGCTTTGGATGTACAGTACTCACTCATCAGGCCAACTCAAAATGCCTAACGTGTGTGGTTTTCTTCCCTTGTTCCATAAGTTAGCGACTGAGAGCTTTCATCAGAGCAAGCGGAAGACGGATGACTCTTCAGAACAACAGCAAGTCCAAGTCCTTGGTGCCAGTGTTAATAAAAGTGAATCCAAAAGAGACGAAGACAACACAGATACAAAAGCACCTCTTAGAAGTAAACGAATGCAACGGAGACACACTGTTAATGTGGCTCTTGCAACCACAGATATCAACGATGTGTGCAATTTATCCAGATCAAGAGATGTGAGTGTTTCTTCACTGGAAGGCTGCTCCGATTAATGCTTTCCAAAACTCATGTGAAAAATCTCTTTTTTGGTGGGTAGCAAGCATATTTCAGCTTCATGGTCCTTCCACTCAGCGTTGAAGAACCAACAGACGCCTATGTTTAAGGCTTTCAGAACTGGATCAGGAGGATGTTTTGCAGGCAGGGCCCTTGATGGTTTGCACTTTTGGAGACATAAAGCCTCCTCTTATTTAAACAGAAGCCAGTAATTTCAACGTATTTTAACAAATGCAATCAGAGATCGGGATAAACTTTTTGACTTAGTTGTATATTCTTGTGCTCTGAAGATCAGTTTCTACACTCAAGTGTGGGTGGATACTATTTACTGTGTTCTTTCCAAGATCTCAGTATTCTAATTAGAGAAGGCAGTGGCTTCTTTCAAGTTTGGTGCTGTGAAGTTACACTAGTTTTTGGAAAAACTTGCAGCATTTTCGGCATCATGGGATGTGTAGAAGGCTTGACACGCAGAGCAGTATTGCACAGTTTTCATTGTTTTTATTGGATTGTAGCTTATGCAAATTCTTTTTAACAAAGGGTACATTTTGTCTTATAGAAGAGAAGTAGGGTCCTAATTAAGAGTATTTTTTGCAGAGAAAACAAGTTGAGGCTTATATTGAGAATGCTTTTATTTTGTTAAGTAGCCAACACCAGTGAACACTGAAATTCCCATACAGTATAAAGCTATCGTCTAACCCTTTTAAAAAAATAAAATGGCAACTCTTTGTGGCACAAGAAACCAAGCAATTCTTGAGAGGGATTACTTTCATTTCAGTTGGGAATTTTTGGTAGCAACTTAGTTGCCATTAAGTTGGAAACACACACTGATCTGTTTTGCACTTTCTGGAAACAAAGTGCCCGCTTTAGGCAATTATTTCATCCTTTGTTTAATTTTCTAAAAGGGTTGAGAATTATGACTTGAACAGCACAAATAACTTGGGTCAATTCACATTGATTTTGATGTAGTATTTCTATACAAATCTTTGATTTTATTGTTTGATAACCTATTTTGGGTGGTCATATGGTCTGTCAAGACACTTCTGTACAAAATGATAAAAAGGGTATGAAAGGTAGCACTCGGGTGTGGTTCATGGTGGTTAGTCTATTTTTCTACTAAATACTTGAGTTTGTCTAATTTTCTTATGTGCCTTGGACTTGTGCCAAATGATGGAAAAGAAGTAATATCAATAAATAGATCTATGCTCTTAAGGCCTACCTTTTTAAATATTACACTACGTTGAATATTACAGTGTCTAAGTTTGGTTAGCAGGTGCTTGTGTTCTGGATGCCAGTGCATGCTAGATGTATCACTCACATTCTAATTTCAGAAACATCTAGTGTTTCTGAAGTACTGTACATGGAGATTCAATTAAAGCAATAGAAGGGAACCCAAAGAGAATTAAACATGTTAAATGAATGTAGTCATTCAGAATTCATATACAGTAGGACCTCAGTATCCACTGGGGATTGGTTCCAAGCCTTCCCGTGGATAAGAGAGAATGCCAAAATATCCCCAAAACTGCTGTTTTGTGATAGTAGCTTGTTTTACAGCTGCTGTTTGTGACGGTAGCTTGCTTTACAGCTCCTGTTTTATGATAGCAGCTTGCTTTACAGCTGCTGTTTGTGACAGTAGCTTGCTTTGCAGCTGCTAAATTATTTATTTATTTTTCCTCTGCCAACCGTGGATAACTGAATCAGTGGATATGGGGGTCCTACTGTAGCATATAACTTACACAAGCCAGAGGCTGTAACCTCCAACATATCTTAACTTTTAATTATGTTCAATATTTTAATGCATGTGATAACAAGTTATTTCCATATGGCCAAAGAAACTTCTCACTCCAACTCACTTTTCCTTATTGAAAGGTTTTAATATCCATTTCAAAGCTCTGTTATATATATATATATAAATATACAGATGCACTCAACAAACCGAAAGGGGCAAACTGCCTTCAACGTTCTTGCTCTCAGAGGATGCTGGTACACTGTATAAAATCAAACATTTCTTATAGCGTTCTTCAACAAAAAAGGCACAATACTTCACAATGGCATCATGCATGGAAGGTGATCACAGCGATTTGGGCAGCTGTTTTAATTACTCTGTACACCTGAAAAATGGAGGTAGCTTGAGTAAAAGAACCAAATGCATCCAGTCTACATAGTACAGCATTGCATTTACACTTAAAACAAGCCCTGCCATGGTGACGCCCTTAACTGATGGGACATCCTACTGAAATCAACTGGTCTTAACGGTTCTGAAGTTTAACTGTATTGTGTCCACAGCTGAAGCACTCTAGCTACTAGATGGGGAGGGGGGCACTTTCAGGAAATAACGTTTTCCCGAGCAGAACTCAGAATTCACTTTCATGATGTATTTAGCCAAGGTTTTTCTAATATCTATGCAATAGATTGTCCAGTAAGATGAAGCAGCATGGAACTATGCCTATTTTTTTTTACCAGTCAATCCATCTTGTATAATTCTAAAGTCCACATGTTCAAGTAGACATGAAATGTAATGCATATATACTTCACCTTTAATCATAGCATATGCTAAGCAGGCTGTGCTGTCAACAGGTTCAAGACTAACAGCCAACTTTGCTCAGAATTAACCATGTTTAATATCACTAGAAGATAGAGTGGAAAGATATGCAATGGAGAGTTAGGAGGGGGGGAGAGTTTCATGGCTGCTCCTAACTCCTTAGCCTTTACTAAAAAGATCAGGAACACAGCATACACCAACCTTCTCTCCTCCCCTTAAGACAAACACAACACGCAAATCCTCTCCAACATATAATTACCCTGTAGAGAAAACTACTAGCTTCAGCAAAGACCAGCATGTTTGTGACTCCTCCCCCCTCCCCCACTGAATTACAACAGTCCACCTACATGGGAGTACATATGGGTCACAAGTGAACTCACCTGCATAATGTCAAAGAAAAGCTCAACAGACAGTGTGTATACCCAACTCTCAGGCCTTTTATACAAAAATGATTAAGAAAACCATTTTACTCAATTTTATTATTCAGAACGTGATCATTTTTTGCTATTTATATTTAAAAAAGGTTTTCAGGGGGAAAAAAGCTGTGTAAACATTTCACCTAGGGTTCTTCAGGTACAGCAAAGTTCCCTTGATATATCCAGCTGATCTGCAGGCGGTGACCGCTGCTGTCTTGTACTGATCAGTCATCCTCGTCTTCCTCATCAGAATCCAATACTTTTCTTCTGTTAAACTAGAGTGGGAAATATAGTGCATGTGAAAGCAACTCTACAGTCGTTTTGAGGCTAAGGTTAATCACAAAGTATTGCTCCTTATTTGTGTTACGAGAATAAAAGCAAGTACAGAGAACTTTTGTAAGATAGGCAACTTCCAGAGGAAGCAAGAAGCAAATTCAGGTCAGAAGATACATTCAGCTCCAAAGGCCCATAAGCTGAGGCCCAAAGTGAAACTTGTAGGGGAAACGGGGATTCCTCATACATAAGCATTGCTTTGCCTTACGTTCTTGGCTACAAAACCAGCACTGAAGTTCTCAATTTCCAGTATGTTCAACAGGCAGAACCACAAAGGCCGTTGTGAAAAATGTTAAAACGCTGAGGTGATGAAATACCCAAGGAAACTGGCCAAAAATTCTGATTAAGGCAGTGTGTATAAACATTTTATGTTATTCCAGTGACCCCTATTAAGGCATTAATTTTTGTCAGCAAATGCAACTCGTAGATTTATGACCAGAGAATGCTTCTTGGAAAGAGTAATTTTGAAAATTCATAACCTAACAGGAGCTAGTTTCCACTAATTTGGTCCTTTCTCACAGGATAAGGATGGCATTACATGAGGCAAGGACTCTTAAATGCTATCCGGGGCAAATGATTTCATTCTACTTACTATATGCTGCTAGCCTCATGTACTAAGATGCGTGCAGACCTTCAACAGATTGATTATGCTGTAGCATAAGGCTGTAGAATTTATGCAACACAATTTATAAAGGAGCTTGTGTTGTTTTAAGAGGCCTTACCTTTACTGTTGTTTTCTTGTCAGTTTGCTGACTCACTTTTTCAAGTATTTCTATTAACCCTTGTTCTGATACCTAAGAAATAGAAAAAAAACACATTGATGGAGAGAAAGCTCACAGGAAGATTTCTAAAACATCTAAATTATTTATTACTGGTTTTGATAAGATATGAGTCACAGTTCTCTACAGTTGGAAACCCATATCCACACTTTCACTGGCACTTATTTGCAGTCTGAAAATATTATACGTAGCATGGTATCTGGTAATGCAGATTAAAATATTTTTGTGGGGTTTTTTCGCCCTTTACTATACTATTTAGCATTCACTGTTATCTGCAGATTTCATATCTGGGGGGGTGGGGCACCAATCCCCCCTAGATTTGGGTGCCCTACTGTACATATCAGTGCTCCTCCAACAAAACAGAAAGGTACTGAAGGAGAGCAGAAAAAAGCAGAGAGAACTCCTCCTATGACATACAGTGTTTGGTTTTCTCAAAGTAAATCCACATGGTGGAGTCCTTTCCAACTTATGGCAACTCTTCCCAATGATTTCTATGTACACAGAACTCATAAGGAAGCCAGATTTAGGTTTATCATAAAAGCATCTTAACTGTTAGAGCAGTATGACAATGGAAACAATGACCCTGGGAAGCGTTGAGTGCTCCAACACTGGAGGGATTCAAAAGACAATTAGACAACTGCCTGGGAGGTCTGCTTTGATTTGGGTTCCTGCCTTGAACAGGGGGTTGGACTTGGAAGCCTTCTAGGCCCTTTCCAATTCAATGATTCTATGATTCTTCAAGCAGTTTACCAGTCCAGAGACCACACAGGCCAGCTCTTCATAGAAAGCACCAGGAGAATAGAATTCCAAATCATTGAGCTACCCAGCCATTATTTCCCATGGCTCATTTGTGCCAATTACAGAGAGAGTAAAAACAAAAACACTATATATTTCTCCTGCTCTTAAGGCAATCTTGAGCATCCACCCCATCCCTCCAAAATCAGTTAAGATGAGACCTGTTAAGCAGGGATCCAAGGGCAGTCTATGGACTGCTCATTACGAGAGTCAATTGAAGAGTATTTATAATCTCTACATTATATATCTAATATTTATAACATGCTTCTATTTTAATGTCAAAGTGAGTTATTTGGAAATTGCTGTGGATGATGTGAAAGTATCCTAATATCAATATACATTTTAAAAGCATACAGCCTGCTTTACTGGGTCAGACGAATATCTGTCTAGTCCCAACATTTAGCTTACAAAGTAGCCAACCAGATACTCCTGGCAGCACCTGGTCCTCAAGAACATATTGTCCTGGATATTCATCTATGTCTCATGACCTTATCATATCCAAAGCCAATTTATCAGTAAGCCATTCCCTTACCTTCCCGCCTAACTGTCCAAATCTTGCCATCTGTATAAGGTAATTTTCAACCGCTTTGGCCTTTTCGGGCTTTACAAGCCCTAAATTACTTACTGCGAAAGGAAAACGGGCATTTTGTTATTAAAATAGATATTTAATGATCAGTAAAGATATATAAGATATACACAGTTTTAGTGCTGTTGTAAACTTCCTAGGACAATGGTTTCTCATTGGATGGGGAGTTTAGAAATAATAAATGAATAAATCGGTTTACATGTACTGTATTGGAGATGAACTAAACACACACACACACACACACACACACACACACACAAAACCAATAAATTCAAAACAAACATTGAAATAAAAATACAAAATCACTAGAAATGGCATTGGGCACAACATGAGAAGCTAGGATTCTCCTGGAAAAGAGAATTTTCTGGTTTTTCTGGTCTAAATGTTCCTTGTGCATAAGACTCCACAGCTCTTCTTCCCGTATCGCTTAACAATAATCTCTGCATTTGTCTCCAGCAATTGGTGACAGCCACTGAACCAAGTCAGGATGCCGTTTGAAACCCAGTCATGGCATATAAAAAAACTTTCCTCTTAGGAGCCATCTTCAACATGTGGATTCAGATACAGCTGAGCACAGAACCATCTGCTGGACACCAATTTGTCAGATTTGTTTTCTGGCAAATAGAAAGTTTCCAAAGCTGGGAAAGTTTCACTTTCACTTTCTGGTTTCAGAAAATGTAATAAGCCAGGCCTGCCCAAAGCCCGGCCCCGGGGGGGGGGGGGGGCGAGGCAAATCCGGCCCGCCAGGCCATTCTGAGTGGCCCGCGGCTGGCTGGCCCGCCCCTCCCTCCCTCTCCTTCACCCCATGTTTTTTTTTTAAAGAAAGTGGGTGGGGCTTGCAGTGGGGTGGCAGGGTCGGGGAGCAACCGGCCCGTGACACATTCTCAGCCACCAAATCTGGCCCTCCTTACAAAAAGTTTGGGCACCCCTGTAATAAGCAGATCAGCAGCAAGAAAGGAGATGGAGTTTCAATGCTTGCAAGATCATTTCGGCAATCTAGAGAAGCAAACAACCCTCGTTTACAACCTTTATGCATGGGAGAAGTCAGGGAACGGGGTGAGAGAGCAGGTACTCCAGCAGGAACAAGCAACCACATTTGCACCACTGACTGCATGGCGCCGAGTAGAAAGTGCTAGGTATATATAAGCAGATGTCTGTGAAATCTAACAGCAGCAAAACTCTTTTGCAACTCTGTACTGGGTTTAGCAGGAGACAAAATGTCCATTGCATGCACAAGCATGACCCAAAAACATTTCTATATTTATATTTATGTTAAATCCAGTACTAGCAAGTAGGGATGAAAACATATTTCAAGTCTGTATATTGCTACATGTTTAAACTAGAATTGCTTTGCAAATGCTACACGCAGTCCTTGGAGATCATGCAGGGATAGAGCTCAACAAACACATTTGACGGGTTGCTGGGGAAGAAGCTGATAAAACAGTGATGGCGAACCTTTCAGAGTCCGAGTGCCCAAACTGCAATTCAAAATCCACTATTTTTTTTGCAAAGTGCCAATACAGTAATTTAACCTGTATACAGGTGGCTATGAAGGGGTGATGTCGGGTGCCCACAGAAAGGGCTCCGAGTGCCACCTTTGGCACCCGTGCCATAGGTTCGCCATCACTGTGGTAAAAAGATGGAGCAGGGAAAGGGTATTGTTAAGTTTTACTTGTATTCTGCTATTTCTCTATTCCAGTTGCCATAAGAGCAAACTGCAGAAGTAGGTCAAAAATCCACTACGTGAATATGCTTTAATCACAATTTCCCTGACTTCTGACCTACTTCCCCGACCAATCGCCATTTCCCTGACTTTCCAGAAAGTGGCAACCCTGCTATACTAAAAGGATCTCACCAAGTACTAAAAAGGTTAGGAAGTCACAGAAGACGGCCATGTAGTGCAATCCTATCAATGTTGATGCTGAAGACCAAACATATACATTCAGGACATGTTACAACAGAGCTATCAAAAGTGCTGTCCTCTTTTCCTTCAGAGGAGATACAGGGCACGATTGTTCAGGAAACAGTAATATTTACTTACATCTGGCACGGGCTCCTTGGTCCAAAACTTGAGCCAAAATGTTATTTCTCATTTCTGCCTCCCTGTAAAAATAATCGCAGTAAATTCATATAGGAACATTAAAGATATCAAAGGTCTTAATATACACAAAATGCTACTTGTACACTAGTTTCAATAATATCAATAAAGAGATGTGAGGTTACTCTAACCACAACTCCTATTAAAACCAGAGCCCCAGCAGTTACTTTAATGTAAGGAAGAAGTATCAAAAGTATCAGATAACCTGACTCCTGTTTCTACCTCTAAAAAGAAATGCACACATATGGACAAATGCAACAACACTAGCTCGTACCTTTGCTTTGACTCCTGTTGTGCAATATCACTGGAAGGATCCTGAAAAATTAGAAATGAAAAATATTTTAGTAGAAAGAGGTAGCTGCTCACAAAATGCTATGTTCCTTCCTAACCCTTACTACGCCAAGTTTTGTTTTGTATAAGCCACGTGGAATGTGTTAGGTGCAACGGGCTAATTCTGTTGTCCCTACTTTTAAACCACTCAATGCAATTCTTCTATGGGAAATAAGTAGGGGGCTCCTGTCTGCTGTTTCACTGAGCTGAGTTGATCTGTTGGTGGCCTGTGCAATTTCAGTGTGCTTGTATGTGTTTTGTGTGTATGCACATGCTCCCCATCCATATTCATGTTGTGGAATCATCTCCCCAGTGGGCTGCACCTAGCACAGTCCCTGCCTGCCTTTACAAGGACCTTGAAAACACACCTTTTTAAGGAGGCATCTGGCGACCTTTTTATTTAAGTTTTTTTTCCTTTTTCCTTGTTGCCGCCCGCGCCATCTCTTCTGGAGGGTACTGTCCCTCCCTATTTTATTGGAATTTTTTTTTTTGTTTTCCTTTCTGTAGTTTTGTTTTATTGTTAGCCGCCCAGAGTTCCGTTCCAGAAGATGAGCGGGATATAAGTGTAACAAATAAATAAATAATAAATAAATAAGAGAACTGGATTCCTCTATCTCAAGATGCCAGCAACTTATATGTCACTTGTGTACATTATTTTTCCAAGCCTCCCCTTTGTAACAGGAGAATTTATTTATTTATTTATTTATTTATTTATTTATTTTGTTTAATTAAAGCATTTCACCCCGCCTTTCTCCTAAGGAAGGACCCAAGGCGGCTCACATCATTAAAACATAACATTAAGGCTGGAGCAGGACTCATGCACGAGAAGAGGCCAACGGTCTTAAACACATGAAAGCAACATTACGGTACTATTAAACCCCAGAGGCAGTGTATCAATAGCCATGAGCGTACAACAACAACAACAACAACAACAACAACAACAACGTTTTCAGATCAGTGCGAACAGTGATAGATTGCCTGGAAGTTGAGTCTGGGAATCTTCACACAGTTATAAATTGGTTTAAGAAGAACAGATCTCTAGTCTCGTGTGCTCCAAGAGGAATCAGGTGGGGCCACTGGGAATCCAGGAAGCTGGACTAGATGGGCCTTTGGCCTGATCCAGCATGGCTATTCTTATGTCCTTATGTTCTTAAGAGCCTAAGCCAGAAGAGATACTGCCTTCTCTTGTCTTGACTCTGATAACAGCATAGAGATGTTTACAAACTTCACTATAATTAAATCCACAAGACGAAACTAACTAGCATGTTCATATCAGCACCATTTAAACAGGAGGTGGTGGTGGCATCGGGCCTGGATGCCTTCAAAGGGGGATTGGATAAATTCCTGGAGGAAAAGTCCATCACAGGTTGCAATCCATGATGGAGATGTGTCATCTCCAGGCTTAAAACCAAGGTACTTCAAGGGCCAGAGGCAGAGGAGTGGTATCAGGAGACAGATATCTAGTCTCGTGCACTCACAGAGGCATTTGGTGGGGCCACTGGGAGATCCAGGAAGCTGGACTCGATGGGCCTTTGGCCTGATCCAGCATGATGGCTCTTCTTATGTTCTTAGGTTAAACAAGCAGCCTCGTTTTCTAAGCATGGAGAGACCCAAGGCCTTTTGAGGCTGGGAGGGGCGGCGGCGTGTGTGTGCGTGGGGGGGGGGGAAGGGCTGGTCTCGAAGATCTCGGCTCTTCCTGAGGAGGGGAGGTTTTCTCCTCCACCCCCAGCCCCGAAGGCGAGCAGGTCTCAGAGTGCCTGGCAGGTGGGCGGGCGGGCGACGCGGCTCCTCCGAGGCCCTCCCCGGCGACCCTCCCCCTCCCTGCCTGGGGAGCTCGGGGTGGGGTGGGCTGGGGTGGGGGGTGGGTTGCGGGTCCCAAACCCCACCAGGCCGCCGCCGCCTCTCCCCCACCCCCCCCATGGGCCTAGGCTCACAGTCAGGGTGGCGGGGGGACCCCTCCCCATCTCCACCGGGGAGACCCCCCACCCCATGCCCCTCCACCGGGGAGACCCCACCCCCACGGGACACCCCCACCCCCATCACTGAGAGACCCCCCCACCCCACCCCCACCCGGGCCTCGCGCGCGTCCCCCCTCCCCCTGCCCCCTCCCCGCTCCTCCTCAGGCGGCGGCGGCGGCGCCCACTGAGGGAAATAAGGGCCCCCGGGGAGCCCGCCTCACCCCTTGCTTGGCCTGGAGCTCGGCCAGCCTCTGCTTGCGCAGCACCTCCAGCTCCTCGTCCGCCATCGTCGCGCCCGCCGTGAAGAGGGAAAAAAAAGGAAAAGAGCCGCCCCTCCCTCGCTCGTTCGCCTCAGCGCCTCACGGGCCTCGGTCCCAGAACGCGCCTGCGCGGGCGCCCCGACGCTACGCAGGCCGCGCCAATCCAACGCCGAGCTTCCGAGCGCGCCCGGCCTTGCCCTAGCAAAAGGCAGTGCCAGTAGAGCGCCGAGCAGGTCGCTTGAAAACGGGATGGAGGGCGGCTTGGAAGCGAGGAGGGAGGCTAACGAGCTTCCTTGTTTGGGTGGTTGTTGGTGCCCCCTGCTGTTTCGATTTAAGGCTCAATTTGATTTGTTTCTGTCTAAATAAACAAACAAACAAACAAACAAACAAACAAACAAACAAACAAACAAACAAACAAACAAACAAATTGCAAGAAGCATATTAAAAAACGAAGCCTGCTCATGATAGAATCCAGAATCCAACCACAATATATTAACTGACTATTTTGTGCTGCCCACTTGTTACCTCCTCCCAGTTTGAGAAGGGGATTCTGGCCCTTGCCTAAGCACACCCAATCTCGCCTGATTTTGGAGGCTAAGCAGGGTCGGCCCTGGTTAGTACTTGGATGGGCGACCACCAGGGAATACCAGGTGCTGTAGGCACCGAGAGTAGGAACTGGCAAACCACTCCGGTATTCCTGCCAAGAAAACTCCATGGACACGGAGTCCCGAAGAGTCAGTCACGACTGTAACGACACAACACACACACACACATTTATTTTGCTGCAGTTGTATTTGTACTGCAAAGAGGTGCTAGGAAAACTGGTGAGCTTTGAATATCCCAGGTAGAGGTAGGGCTCCATTTTGTTCCCCGAATCTCAGTTTTTCTTAGGCTGCTCCTGAAATGAGCAGGGGTGCTGTTAGAGCAGGTCGATTTACTCACTGGTAAGAGCCCAGGATTTCCACAACACTGGTCAGCCTCTTTGCTTTTTCCCTTGTGCTCCCCCCCTCCCTAGTTTTACAGCACTCTGTAAACAGTTTATATTCACAGATAGCTCAGTTCTGCACCAAACCTCAGATTCTTGCTCCTTTTTCCAGTTTGGAGCAAGGAAAAATGAACACCGTATTAGCTGCAGAGGGAGCTCTGGCTCTATCTTATTCCACTCTCTCAATAAAAAGGAACCATAAGAAGAGTTTTCAGCTGCAAGGAGGTTTGTCCTCCCAGATGAAGCTTTAATCTGTAGCGTACATCTTCACTGCTGTAAATTCGTGCTTCATTATACGACCATATGCCTGGTGTCTCCTTGAAAATGCTACAGCCATCTTAGAGTTTTGCTCCCAAACTGTAGCTCAGCACGCATTTTGACACTTGGGTCTTTGACATACAGTATTTGTAAGGTTACTTTGGCCTTAAACAAATTTATCAGTGACTATGGATGCAGCTTTTAATGTCTCAAGGCGATTGGCACCAATATTGATGTCAAGATGAATTCCTAAAGAATATACTGTAATGGCACCGCTCTTGCTGTATCATGTTTGATCTGCTCCACGAGTCTTTTGCAGAGTCCGCCCTATCATTAGGCGGGGTGAGGTAGCTGTCTCATGAAACTGGTTTGGGGTGTCCCAAAAGGTACACAGATCTTAAAATGTGGCCATGTTAAAAATGTTGTTTTGAGGGGCTGTGATCTCAGAAATTCTGGATCTGGTAGGCCAAAAGGAAAGGAAGAATCCAAAATTCCAATTCTAACTTGTTCCATTTGTTTCCACTGGCAGAAATCTTGTTGAAAAGTTACATAAGTCATGTTACTTTGGGAAGCATGGTTCCCTAAGTTAAGACATCTCTGTAGGCATTATCCTTTGAATTCCCTGTGCAACTCGGAATGCCTACTGAGATATCTTGATTTAGAGCAATTCATTTATAAACAATATGCTATTTGCAGAACAGGATTTCTTTTCACCTTGTAAAAAGAGAGCTGTTTGAGAGATTTTCTCCCTGGTGTACCAAAAAGTATGTTGTTGGTTTTGGGTAAAATGAATCCTGCCTTGGGTGGAGGAAGAATCATCATCATCAACAGCAGCAGCAGCAGCAGCAGCAACAACAGCAGCAACAACAACAACACTGCCAACCTCTGGATCTGCAATCAGAGCCCTAAACCGCTGAGCTATATATGTAAGGGGGGGGGACCTAAACCCAAACTAGCCCCATCATATGAAGAAAAAGAACCACATGTGAATCAATTTCTTCATGTTTTTTTTAATGCTAAAAAGAAAACAGGATGCACAGGGAAGCGCTGGTGGCTTTGACAAGGAGCTGATTGGAAGTGAGGTAAAATACTCACCGGCCAGAGGGTCATTTGTTTTTGCTTGCATGTCAAACCCATTTAATTTTGAGTTGCTTTGGCATGTGCCAACACTTCTGTCAGGGTAAATTGTGCCTTTCTCCATCCTGTGTGTGTGTGTGTGTGTGTGTGTGTGTGTGTTGGCACATCACCCTCCTTTGCAAGCTGGCAACCCATGTGAGGTGGAATCACAAGCCTCCCTTCCCGGGACATGCAGAGGGGTGAAGAACAGGCATTTTGCTGTTGCTGCTATGGCAGAAGCCAAAGGCGCATGGGATGCTGGCTACTGTATCCTGGGAAGTATAGTCTGAAAAAGTAACATTTTTCATCTCTGGGCATGACAGACAAAATTAACCATAATCAGTTTCTGAATAAGTCTCTACCTGGAAAATTCTGGAAAGGGTTGCTGTACATCAGAATTGTTACCCCCATGAGTCATGACATTCTGTAAAGGGATGAAGAAACGTTCCATGTTGTCTGAAGCTAATTTCCCACCACTCAGGCTGTCTACAGTCCCATTCCAAAGCATAGGTCCTGGATTGTCCATAATGGTTTGCTGCTAGCTATGGATTTCTGTGAGCTTTAAAACAGTAACCTTCCCCCCTTCTCTACTTGATTCTACCCTGTTCTTGGGTCTCTAGGCAGGTGTGCTTTGACCAAAGAGAGTCAGATGGCTGGGAACCATTCAACAGCCACTTAGGTTTTTACCATATGCCTCCTTGATCTGCACAGAAGCATGGCCATCTGTGGCCTTAGACCTTTCCGCTAAGCCTAGCATTACCACCTCTCAACAGATGCTTGGGAATCTGGAGAGGTGCTGAGGTGGCAATTCTGGACTTAATCGTGCCTTTGGAAGTGAGAGATCAATGTCCTGCCCTGCCATCATGTTGCCTGTTCAAAGCGGCTGTGATAGGACACCTGGGCTTCTGAATCCAACCCAATGCATCTACATGATCATTTGGAATGTGCAAAACACAGTTTAAAACAAAGACCTTCGGATCAGCAACAAAACACTTTCAGCTGATTTGCAGTTCAATGTGTGCACTCGAATCACTCTTGCTGGTAAACAGCCAGACAGAATTACAGATTTAGAGCAGCCGCTTGTCTTTGAATTAAAGCCAAGCTGCTTTATCCTATAGTTGAGCTCCTTCTCTGTCACTGGAGCGGCATCTATCATGAGCTGCTTGTGCTTAATATCTTGGAAACACATGTGGGTCAGATGTGACATATGCATCCAGCATTGCTACGACATGTATGGAAGATATTAACCGCCAGGGATTGAAATTAATCAGAATTATGTTGGGCATTTGCACAAGTTTAAAAAAAGGTTCACACTGTTTCTCATAGGTTCTCTTTAGTCATCTTTACAGCGGTTTTAGAAGAAGAAGAAGAAGAAGAAGAACAAGAAGAAGAAGAAGAAGAAGAACAAGAAGAAGAACAAGAAGAAGAACAAGAACAAGAACAAGAACAAGAACAAGAACAAGAACAAGAACAAGAAGAAATGTTCTGCCCATGTTCCCAAAGGGAGCACTGAGGAAGGGTGGGGGGAATTATCTAAGGCCTCATCTAAAACAGAACAGTGAAATTAAAACCAGATTTCCCGGAAGAGTAACTCAGGGCCTGTCCAGACTGGCCATTTTGGATGTGGGGTGAAATGGGCTACAAAGGGTCTACTGAGGATGTGGAAGAGGGAGGAGTGGTTTTTTGTATGCTCATCGTGGCCCAACAGCAAACAACCCTTTGTAACCCAACCAGTTGTCAACTGAATGCTTCCCCTCATGATATGCAGAGGGTCAGGGGAAGTGATTTCCCCCTACTCTCCTTCTGCTGGTGACATTCCATTTTCTTTCGTTTGCACTCCCTGTTTCCTTTCCCTCATTCTCCCTCAACTTTCTCTTTTCTCCCTTGAAATCTGCAGCCACAATGGCAGGTGGCTGGAGCCTGCTGTTTCCCTGCTGAAAAGACTAAAGAATGAGTTTGCCAAAAAGAATGCATGCCCTACCACTGAGCCAGAAAGGTGTGTGTCATATCTTAAAGGGGAAGGGTGAATTATTCTCAGCAGAACCACTAGGACAGTGGTGGCGAACCTTTGGCACTCCAGATGTTTTGGACCACAACTCCCATAGTCCTTTGTCATTGGCAATCTAGGCTCAGAATCCGGGGAGTTGTCCAAAACATCTGGAGTGCCAAAGGATTACCACCACTGCACAAGGATATGAAATCATTCTCTCTTTTTTAAAATTCAAACCACGCCATTGGTGATCCAGATATCATGGACAGGTCCTAGGTCTATTTGAACCTTTTCACACGATCCCTAAGATCCGCTGGCCACTTAAATTCGGACCAGAGATCTTGGGGGTTGTCGCTCTTCCTGTGTTCCCACCCCCTCTGCACTTCCTTGCTCCTGTCTGCGTGAGGGGAGGGAGAAAAAAAGGGAGAAAAAACGCAGGCTCACCTCCATCTGCCGGTGGAAGCCGCCCCAGCCCCGTCATCGTCATGATTCCTGTCTCTAAAAGGGGCGGCGGGGAACAAAAAAAAAAAACACAAGGCGAGGAGAGCCCGACACTCACTACTTTACATCCGCATCAGAAATTTTTCAGCTCCAGAGAACAGGTACTTGAAAAGTGCGCTGGGGTGCACTTAGGTGGGCGTGGTCGCACTTACTTTTTTGTAAACTCTGGAGCTGGTGGGGAAACAATTTTAAGCTCCGGATCTGGGAGCCATTTGCCGCGGATTTTAGGGGTCGTGTGAAAAGGCCCTTAGACTCCCTACGAGCTTGTACTGTTTTCAGGCTCAGATATTATTTTAATGTTTATGTAAAAAGTCTGATTCAAGTGGAATTGACAAACCAAAAGAAATCAAAGTAAAATGTTGTTGTTCAGTCGTTCAGTCGTGTCCGACTCTTCGTGATCCCATGGACCAGAGCTCGCCAGGCCTTCCTGTCTTCCACTGCCTCCCGGAGTTTGGTCAAATCCATGTTGGTTGCATCCAACCATCTCATTCTCTGCCATCCTCTTTTCCTTTTGCCTTCAATCTTTCCTAACATCAGGGACTTTTCCTAGGACTCCTCTCTCCTCATGAGGTGGCCAAAGTACTGGAGCCTCAGCTTGAAAAACCTGTCCTTCCGGTGAACATTCAGGGTTGATTTCTTTCAGGATGGATAGGTTTGATCTCCTTGCAGTCCAGGGGACTCTCAAGACTCTCCTCCAGCACCACAGCTCATACCAATAGCGTGGAAAAATAATGTGGTAATAAAAATATGATATGAGGATTAGATTTTCAAGTGAAATATTCTTCATAGCTTAAAATGACATAGCTTGCATAACATTTATATATCTATAGATGTGTAGACGTCTATACAGTATTTAGAAATAATAGCTACAATTCAAACAGAATTTCGATACCTCTCACTGCAGTGGGAAGGGAACTACTGTATTTAAAAAGTTCAAACTGTGAAAAAGTTCACAGTGGATCAGTGTGCCTGCTGCAGCCGGTAACCAAGGGTTAACTGTTGCTAGGCAACTTCTAAACCCTGCCTTTCCTTGCCCCCCCCTTACTGAAATGTCACCATTCTGCAGTTCGCTAAAGTGCAAATGCTTTTTGCTTCAAATGCAACAAAATGGGATTGTAATGGACTTTTCTTGTTGTTTCTTTGAGGGTAAGTCTATGCATGGATCAGAAGCATTTAAATAAAAACCAGAGAAGCGACAGCCTTCCTAGCCAGAAATTTTCTTCACTTTCCCTCCCTCATGGTTCCTATTAACCGAGTTTACAATAGTTCCGTCATTTTCTCCCCTCATTTCAAAAATGATTTTAATGGATGCAGAGATAGCTTAATGAGCTGTTGTTATCCTCACTGCAAGTCATCAACATCTGACAGGTGTGTTCTCCACCCACCTGATAATTCACTGTGGAAGTAAGCTAACACTGATGTCAACATCATGCCAATCAGATGATCAAAGCGCAAGAGCAGTAGAGCTGCAAAAATTTGCCCCCGGATATGACCCGTCTGCATAACTGCCTAGATGCCCTAAGCACATCCAATCTCGCCCGATTTTGGAAGCAAAGCAGGGTCGGCCCTGGTTAGTACTTCGATGGGAGACCACCAGCAAATACCAGGTGCTGTAGGCGCCTGGAGTAGGAACTGGCAAACCACTCCAGTATTTCTGCCAAGAAAACTCCATGGACATGGAGTCACAAAGGGTCAGTCATGACTGTAATGACACAACACACACATGACCCGTCTGCAGAGGCAGAGTACCTCAAATTTACTTGGATCTGATATTTGCATGGCCGAACACCATCAAGTGAAGAAACATTTGCAACCAAAACTGAATTCTGGAATTGAAATGGAAGCAAGCAGTCAACAACTTGGGAATAGGAGTTACCCAATACCGGTCGTAATTGGAACTAGAAAAGCTTACACAAGGCTTCGGAGGTGGAGAGCAAACGGAAGAAAAGCAATGCGTAAGAAAGCTAACAACAATATCTGGACAAACAATAGAAATACAGTAGTCCCCCGCCACAACGCGGTTCATATATTACAGTCTCAGTGTATTGCGTTTCTTTCCTTGAGAGAAGCAGGCTTCCAAAGTGAGGTTTTTAACTCCCTCCTGGCACCTAAGCAAACAGACCTGGGGCTGCTCCTGCTCTGTGCTTACAAAGAGAGGTTTTTAACCCCCTCCTGACACCTCAGCAGACAGACCTTGAGCTCCTGGCAGCAAGGTCTGCTGAGGTGTCAGGAAGGCGTTAAAGACCTCTATTTGGAAAGGCAGCCGGCAGGTGCAGCCCAAGGTCAGTTTACTCGGGTCTCTGCGTTTTGTGGATTTTCCTTTATCGTGGGTGGATTAGGCGCCAAACTCCTGCAATAAATGGGGGAGTACTATACTCCTGCATTACATGGGTCCTCACAGATTTGCTGGCAGGGACAGACCCGAAGTGGGTTACTAGAAGGTGCAATTCACAATTGACATGGGGACAAAAATACTGTGGGAGTAAGCTAGCACTGATGTCAACTTCATGTCAATCAGATGATCAAAGAGCAAGCGGAGTAAGCATTGAACTAAGGCTCGGAGATATGGCTTCCTGGTGCGGTGTCGGCGTAAAAACGTCCCTGGGCAGCCCTAATTGGCTTCATCACACTGTCAAAGACTGCCAAACGGAAGATTCTCTAGACCTCCCTTAACTACCACCCTAGTTATAGTAACTGTTTTGCTTATCAGTTAGATCAATGGTTCTCAACCTGTGGGTCCCCAGATGTTCCTGGACTGCAACTCCCAGAAATCCTGGCCAGCTCAGCTAGTGATTAAGACTTCTGGGAGTTGCAGTCCAGGAACATCTGGGGACCCCACCATTTGAGAACCACAGGGGGTGCTTTTACACGACCCCTAAGATCCGCTGGCCACTTAAATTCGGGCCAGAGATCTTAGGGGCTTGTCGCTCTTCCTGTGTACCCACCCTGGCTGCTGGCTGCATGAGGGGGGGAGAAAAAAAAGGAAGAAAAGATCGTGGCTCACCTCTGTTCTGCCTCCATTCTTGCCGCGGCAACATTCCTGTCTCTGTAAAGTAGCTCTTAAAGGGGCGGGAGCCAAAACAACAACAAAGAGAAGCGAGGAGAGCCCCGCACTCACTATCTTTACACCGTATCAAGCAATTTTCACCCCGGAAGAGCAGGTAATTGAAAGGTGTGCTAAAGTGGGCGTGGCCGCACTTAATTTCCTGTAAACTCCAGAGCTGGTGGGGAAACATTTTTAAGCTCCGGAGCTGGGAGCCATTTGCCCCGTAGTTTAGGGGTCGTGTATAAACGCCCTGAGTTAGATTTATAGATTTTCTCTACTAAGCTGAAGACACAATGCACGCCTCTCCTCCTTTTGAAGGCATCCAGGCCAGATGCCATCACCACCTCTTGTGGCAGGGAGGTCCACAGACTAACAACATGCTGGGTTAAAAAAAAAAATAGACCTGTCCTTTGCTGCATATTCTACCTGGAAGCAAATGGTGCAGTGAGAGATAGAGATGAACACCCAGGGACATACCCTTTGTCTAGAGCTGCCTGACTGGGATTCACAAGATGTCCAGGACAGGTAAAAAACACCCTTCCTCCCCCCCCCCTTGACACTTCGGCCTCCCTGCCTACCTGCAGTTCTGTAATGGTGAGTATAAATTACCCCCTTTGTGTTCCACGCTAATTATATATAAGCAAAAAATTAATGTTATTCGAAAAAGCCAGAGGGAACAAATGCTGTGTCAGGGAAAGGATGTGATTAATGGTTAATTAACAGCTGCCTTAATATTATCAATTGCTAAGTCAATCACGAAGAACAAAGATTCAATGATTTTGAGGGCCCTGGATTAATCATTCATGACAGAGCCTCGTGGCTTTGTCGTAGCAAGCATCTGGCAATCGCAGTGGGAGGGAGCAGGAAAAGTGCGAAAGGACAGCAGTAGTTTAGGGCTGGAATAATACACGCCGTCGGATCCAGCAATCATCTGTTCCAAAATATCAGCACCGATCACGATTTAGGGCAGAGGGAGGCACAGCATTTTAAGTTCGGCAAAGGAATCCATCAGGGGAAGCATCAGCTTCTGCAGTAAACTGAATCCAGGGCAGTCGGAGATGTCACCAGCTTACCTCCCTGCCTCTGTTTGCTAGAGATGTTTTTTTCAGCTATGTTTTTGAAGTGTTGCAAAAAGCTGACTGTGGCTCCAGATTCAAATGATACAGAGGAATAACTTGGGATTGCAGCTGTTACATTTTATGCTTTTATTCTTGCTTTTCAATACATCATTATTTTCTCCTTTGCACACAACATGGCCTAAGTCTTGGTTTGTTAATTATGCTAGTCCATGGGAGGGTATGATTATGGAGTCCAGAGTGCTTACAGGTGGTTGATTACTACATATTGGTTCCATGCATTTTTTCCGTGGAGCATTAGGAAAGAGTCAAAGCCAGGTCTTGTTCTACTAGGACAGTGGTGGTGAACCTTCAGCATTCCAGATGTTTTGGACCACATATCCCAGAATTCTGAGCCTAGATTGCCAATGACAAAGGACTGTGGGAATTGTGGTCCCAAACATCTGGAGTGCTGAAGGTTTAACACAGGGGTGTCCAAACTTTTTGCAAGAAGGGACAGATTTGGTGAGGTGAAAATGTGTGGGGGGCAACCATTAAGCCACATTTGGGCCCCGGACTGGACTTTGGACAAGCCTCTCTAGGACATGCAAGGAGGTGGGGAGGATGCTACAGCAATGGACCCAGGGGTGGGTAGGCCGGGCAGGTAGCTGGGGGAATGGATGGAGACAGGGTGAGCAGGCAAACCTAAAACTGCAAGCTGACGTCTCCATCCAGTATGGGGAGGGGTCAGCTGGTGGGGATGCGTGACAGACTGAGCCAACAGGGAGAACAGGCCGCCGGCCTCTCGAAATTTGAAAACGGGACACATTTGGCCCCCGGGCCTGGTTTAACAGGACTGCCCTAGGCCAATGGTGATGAATCTTTGGCACTCCGGATATTTTGGACCACATCTCCCAGAATCCCAAGCCGAGATTCCCAATGACAAAGGACTCTGGGAGTTGTGGTCCAAAACATCTGGAGTGCTAAAGGTTTGCCACCACTGAACTAGGCCAAAAGTGGTAAACCTTCAGCACTCCAGATGTTTTGGACCATGACTCCCAGAATTCCGAGTCTAGATTGCCAATGACAAAGGACTATGGGAGTTGCGGTCCAAAACATCTGGAGTGCCAAAGGTTCACCACCGCTGTCCGAGGAGATTGAGGCAACTACCTCAAGCAGTAGAAAATTACAAGGTGCATGATGTACTGTAGATAGGACTTCACGTGGCCCCTGCAAGCTATCCTGTTACGTTCAAGATGCTAAATTAGCCATCAGAGGAGAACTAAAATTCAACTGATACTTTATTCAGCTTTTGCACATGGAATCGAGGAGGCACCATTTGTCTTCTGCATCAGGCAGGTAGGAAAGTCAATGGGTATTAAACCATGGGGTGATAGCCTCTTTGATATACAGGTGTGTTCCATTTAAGTTAAGTTAAAGATGTAAGATCCTCTGCCATGAATAACAATGATAGAATAACATGAATGTTAATGATACTGAGGAGACTGGCCTTTTACCATCGCTAACAACCTTTTCTTTATAGGAGGTTGTCTGAGCTAATTCACACATCACAATGGTGTGATATGAAGAACGTTTGGGAGAGTTAGGTGTCCTCAGCCTGAGGAAGAAAAGGCTGAGGTGACAGGACAGCGATTTCCAAATATTTCAGGTGGAAGATGGAATGAGCTTATTTCCTGAAACTTCAAAAAATTAGGATCTGAAGGAATGGATTCAAATTACCAGAAAAGAGAGGAAATTTCAGCTAAGCGTTAGGCAGTATCTCCTGACATTATAGATTGTTTGACAGTGGAATGGTCTCATCTGGAAATCATTAAGACTTGTTTTTGTTTCACATTTTTAAACAGAGGCTGAATGGGATGCTTTATATATTGATATTTTGCTCAGCAGTGGATTGGGTTTGATGACCTCTTCAGATGTGGTTGTTACTACATATTTCTCAATGGCAGGTCTGGGATAAGACATTTTGCTGCCTGAGGCAAATAACAAAATGGCTTCCTTCCATTCTACCTGCCAAACAGAAGCCAGTCTGCTGACTGGCAGTGGAATCTTGTTTCAGCACTGGTCACGGAACAGCTTTCACCTTCACACTGGAGGGCAACTGAGGAGTGAAGAATAGGCTTCCTAAAATACACAACTCTGTCTTCCAACAAAGGGAAATATTCACCATTTACCAATCATTCAGAAAGAGTCAAAGTCAGGTCTTGTTCTAGTAGGTCAATGGTGGTGAACCTTCAGCACTCCAGATGTTTTGGACCACAACTCCCAGAATTCCAAGCCTAGATTTGGCTATTTCCAAGCCTCCACCGCTCGCTGTGCTGGAAGGGATTTCTGGGAGTTGCAGTTCAGGAACATCTGGGGACCCACAGGTTGAGAACCACTGGCCTATTTCCTAGATTCCCAAGCCTACATTGCCTGTTTCCAAATATTCACCATTCACCAACCATGGGTCTGCCACGGTTTCCTCCACAAGATGAAGCATCCGCAGTTCTTCAGGCAATCATTTCACGCTACCTAATGGCTGGCTGCTAGATGTTTTTAGAGGCCTCTATGTTCCCCAGCTAAAAATGTGATGTTTTAATGTAGAAACAAAATCATTGCATTTGTCGGACTGCCTTTGTGATTTTTGGTGAATGCCTCCAAAGGCGCCAGATGGGAAACTATTCTTTTTGAGAACTATCTGGGCTGGAATTGTCACACACATTAGAAAGGCCTCTCCATCACATTCTGTTTGGTCATTGGGATGGCATCGACCTCAACTGGTTTCATCAAAAGGAAGGTAAGTATGTAATGAGTCTTTCCCTTTCATTCACCTTGTCCCAGCTTCTTACAGCTTACACAGGTCCTTTCTTGGAGATTGAGGCAACTACCTCAAGATTCTCGATAAAGCTCGGAAAGGGGTTTGCGAAATTATGCTTTCTCTTTTTGTTTTGCTGGCAAGGGTTATGTGAACTTGGTACAAGCAGAAGAACTTTTGTGCTTGTACCAGGGTACCCCACACTGCTCCCTATCTAAGACGGTTACTTCACGTCCTTCCTCATTCTGAGAGTACGTTCATTTCACGATAACGTCATTCGTGATCACGTGGTCTTGTCCCGGTTCTGTCCCTGTTTCCGTTTACCCACGGGCATGATTGATGGTATTGTGACAACTGTTACTTCATGTCCTTGTATCGTGACAACATCTGTACTTCCCTGCCTTCGTTTCTCCCCCTTTTTTTGGTCCGACCTTCTGTTTTTCAATATTTCGATTCTCCATAACTTTGCTTTTCATGCGTTAAGCAGCAAAGTTTGAGGTTTTATGCCTTCTTCCCTCTCTGCAAAGCATTGTTTACCCCATTGGGATTGTACTGGAGAATGCAACTTCGCACTCCTGCCACTAGATGGAGAATGAGCACGTTGCGTGATGAGCCTTACTTCACGGGCACTTGTCTTGAAACAGGAACCGAAACAAGAGAATTCCCAAGGTTAGGTAGAGGTATGGCTCATCATGCTTAAATCACAGTTCAGGGGGCGTGGTCGGGACAAACTCCCACTGTCACGCAATGGACATGCAGTAACATTTTTTCGTACCGGTCCCAAGCGGGACAGTGAACCATGATGAGAGGGACGTGAAGTAACCGTCTAAGTAATACAAGACTTTGGAGAAGTTACTCTATCTACCAATTCTCTTAGTTACACTACTGAGATATTCTGAAAGACATAATGCCAAAAAGTACATTTCCAAAGTTACACATTTTATAAAATAAATAATGCAAAGGAAGCTCCAAGATAGAAAATGAAACACAGTGGCACCTTGTATAAAGGAATTAATTCATTCCTAATGAAATTATGTTAAGCAAATTTTCCTTTATACAAATTTCCCATAAGAATGCATGGAAAACAGAGTAATCCCTAATCACGACCATTTTTATATTGTACGGATTTGCTCCATAGGCAATTCTGTTAAGCAAATTTCCCCCATCTCTGGAATTTTTATGTTGTACAGATTTTATGTTATACAAACCATTTGTTATATGAGGGTCCACTGTACAGTGGAACCTTGACTTACATACTGCTTGACTTGCATCATATTTGACTTGCAGCAAGAAGGGGCCTGTTTGACTTGAGTCGCAGGCTTTGACTCTACATCTCGGAGCCCTGGCGCAAGGAACCGGAATTGGGCGGCAGCCACAACCCAGCATCGCGGCTGCCGCCTCCAAACTGCTCCTGCCTTCTTCCCCTCCTCCGGCAGCAACGGCTTCGGCGAGGCCAGCTCAGAGCACCTGGAGCTGGTCCTCGGCCTCACCGAAGCCGCCGCAGCTGCCGGAGGAGAAGGGCCGGGAGTTCGGGGCTGGCCTCGCTGGTTAGACAGTCGGCTCAGTCTTGTAAAAAATCTGGCTGCAGAAGTCTGGTCCACAATGGAAGCATTTTAGTTGGGGAGCTGTAAAGTTGTGGGACTCTAAAGGTAAGCATAGAGTTGTTCAGAACTTGGAACGTCAGGTTAAAAATCAGTAAAACTTAAATGTTAGACATTGTTGCTATGAACATTAAAAAGTGGAGGCATATAACTTGTGGACTATAATTCCACTGCCTCCTCCTCTCTTTGAAGAGACATTTCATTTACATCCCCAGAAGGAATCTCCTATCCCAGTCAAATCTGTGTTAAATTGCTGTTTTCGGGGGGTCTTTTTCATCATCTGGAACGGATTAATCTGCTTTCCCATTACTTTCTATGGGAAACGTTCGTTTGACTTAAGTCATGTTTGACTTAAGTCTAGACCACTGGAACGCATTAATGATGTAAGTCAAGGTTCCACTGTACTATGAAAATGACCTGTTACACTGGCACAGAATCTTCATCTAACAAACATTTCCCCCAAATGTATACATATAACAAAACGTGAATGCATAAAGAACAGAGCTCACAACTGTTTTAAACGTAAGCAAAACCAAGAAGGATCAAGGGCTTTAAAAATAAAATAAAATCCCCCCACCCTTCAGCTAGCTAAAGTTCAACTTTAAAGGTGACTTTGACAAGAGTGAGGTAGGGTGGTGGTTAGGAAGGGATTGAAAGCTTAGAGAGAGTTTTTACCCATCTGGTGTGTCCTCCTTTAAGAAGGTGGGTTTTGATGTTATGTAACAATTTCTTTCTTGTTTGGCAGTAAGGGAACCGGAGGAAGCCACCGCTAGGACAGAAACGAAGAGCGCTCTTGAAAAAAAAACTTCAGTAATGTTTTATATAAAATTCTGTTTGTGATTTATTAATAGCCAGGCTTGACCGAGTCATGTTTACGATTTAGATTGTGAGGGCTCCGGCCAACTTTAAAACCTGGAACACAAAAGCGGGGATTAAAACCTACACAAAGAAAGAAAATCAGGGCTGATGGGTCTTTAATGGGTACAACAAATAAATGAAAAGACGTGAAGTGAAAACAATCAAAGGCAACAAACATAAACTCAGAATCAGTCTGCTTTAAGGGAAGTAGACTCAGGAACAAACCTGTTATTAAAGCTCCTTGGCATTCTCTGATGCTGATAAATTAAAACAAGAGGCAAAAAAAATCTTGATCCAAGGCTTTCTCTGACTGTTTCCTATTTTGAAAAGCACACCAAAGAGCAAGAAAACAAAAACATTCATATTTATAAGTCAGGAAGAAAATTTGCATAGTTTATTTATTTGCTTTGAATAGCTCTACCCCAGCTTTTTATTACATGATCCCTGAGGTAGCTCAGAGACGATGTGGTGGACTGGACAGATCAGAACTTGAAAAGACCTGGGTTCGAATCTGTGTTCATCCATGGAAGCTCATGGGTTCGGGGGGGGGGGAATAATAAATAACCTGCAAATACTTCTGGTATTTCAGAAACTCTGCTGGGGCCATTGCAAGTCTGATGTGTCTAGGTCAGCAGTGACCACAGTTCGGCCCTCTGGATGTTTTGGACCACAACTCCCAGAATTCCAAGTCTGTGTTGCCAGCACAAAGGACTTTTTTGTAGTGAAATTAGGTACCTCGGCTTATATTCAGGTCATCTTATATTCGAGTATATAAGGTAGTGCGTCTTTTCTTTTCTTTTGATTTTTGCCTTGAATTCACTGACAATAATTCATTATTTTTTTTCCTTGGCACATACAGCAACCCATGACTTTTAAAAACACAACAACCCATAAATCATTATATGAAGAAGATGCGGATTGTCCTGGCCTTTGAGAACGTAGTGCCTTAAACTGTGGCGTTAAGGTGCCAACTGTGGCCTCAATGGAAAACTGTCCCCTTCTGTTCCTCTCACACCTCTTGTAAGCACTGATACTTGGGGGGGGCTTACCTTTTAAACAGGCCGGACACTGCTGCTTACACCTAGGTCGATGTGTGCATAGGATGGCAGCCTAAATGGTGTTATTTTGCCAGAGGAGCAACACAACCAAATTCAGCCGTACCAACCACACTGGCGCTTTCGTCATGCCAGCTGGTGGCATCTTGCACTCGGTATCACGTGTGTGTGTGTGTGTGTGTGTGTTGTGTCGTTACAGTCGTGACATACTCTTCGTGACCCCATGTCCATGGAGTTTTCTTGGCAGCAATACTGGAGTGGTTTGCCAGTTCTTAGAAGCAATTAAATAAGTTACTTAAACTTGTGAGTAAGGAAATAAGTTACTTAAACCTCACCTGGATTTGCTTCTTTTCTCCAACAAAACCTCCTTGCCAGGCAGTGGAAACAAAAAGTGATATTGTTCGTATGGAGTTGCCTCTCAAGAGGCTATTGAAGTAGACATATTTCCTGGCATAATGTTGCTTTTGAAACATCATAGCAACACCAGTTACCTCCAGAGGGCAGTGTGAGGGAAAAAATTATCTATCTATCTATCTATCTATCTATCTATCTATCTATCTATCTATCTATCTATCTATCTATCTATCTATCTATCTATCTATCTATCTATCTATCTATCTATTTATACATTTATATACCAACCGTCTTCCAGGAGGAACTTCAGGCAGTGTAAACAAACATAGATTACATAGATTACACTTAACATTAAACCAGCAATAATCAGATAGATCACAAATAGTCAATTATCACAATAATCTAAAAAGTAAAATAAACTAAAATAAACTAAAGCTAACCGACAAAGTGGACTTATGGGCGGGTTTGGGGGGGGGAATCAGAAGGGAAAAGCAGGGATTGCTAGTTAATCAGACAGAAGATTCTAGCAGAAATCTTTCAGTGTTCGCTCTCCTAATGAATCCTTGAAATGTGATGCATAAGCATTATTATTTGAAGCAGGAAAAAAATGAAGGGTGTGGAATATATACTGTAGAGGAAAGAACAAAACAACACTTTGAGAATAACAATTGCTTGACAATAACCTTTATTTTCTTTTTTCAATGCACCAGCTATTTGCAACCAGAGAAGGAGACCAGTCGGAGACATCGCATGCTACTTGCTGGCTTGAATCCTGTGAGCTATGCCTGCCTGCGTAATTTAACCGGGGTAAATTTCAGCATCAGGCTGCCACAGGTTAAGTCAGCAATGGAGCTACTTGGTGTGCAGTAGCAAATGTCTATGTTGAGTTCTTAACCTGCGGCAATTAACTGCTGAAATGTATGCTGATCGATACATTATAAGATTCTGGCTGATATTTTCCTTTCCTAATGCCGCACATCATAATATAACATGATAGTTATCATGATTGTCCGGCAGGAGATCTCTCAGTGCCATTTGCAGGGAATCGTAAGCAGGTGAAGACATCTGCTTGGGAATACCCTGAAGCAAAGGGTGGGCCACTGTGTGAGACAGAATGCTGGACTGGATGGGCTGTGGTCGGTTCCAGCAAGGTTTTTCTTATGCTCTTATCTGTAGAATAGATTTTCCTTGGGACAAGCAAATAACAACAAGCATTATCTAAAGTGATGTGGGCTGTTCTGCACCGTTTTCAGACTTCTTTAGACACTAGGAATGAAAAATTATCAGGGGATCTAAGGCTGTGCCCCTTGGTTATGTTGCAACTGGAATCCCCCTTTGAAGTTAGCTTTTTTCAGATATATCAAAGATAGTTATACAGAGGAGGGGAAAGATCTACTTTTGATCATCGCAACGTGCAGGACATGAAACAATGATCTCAAGTTGCAGGAAGCCAGACTTTAGCTGATTATCAGGGGGGGAAACTTCTTAACTGTTAGAGCAGTAAGACAATGGAACCAATACTATAACCTTGTCAGGTGGTGAGCTCTAACGTTCATGGACAGAACTGGAGAACCATCTGTCAGATCTGCTTTGATTTGGCTTCCTGCACTGAGCAAGGAGGTTGGACTTGGTGGCTCTTTCCAACTCCTTTATTCTCTTATTCTATGCTTGCAACCCGCCCCGTTCAAGTTTTCGGCCTGAAAACCAGCAGGTCACAAAGTGCAGTGGGAAGGGAGCTTGCCTGTAAGACCCACCTATGAAAGGGTTTTCTGCATAGGTGATGTAAATACGTTTAGCTGAAGATGCTTCCTGCATATCCATGATTGGCAGCCTTGGACTGAATGTTGGATTCAGACTTGGGGGACCCGGGTGCATATCTCCCTTGGCCATGAAGACTCATAAGAACATAAGAAGAGCCATGCTGGATCAAGCCAAAGGCCCATCTAGTCCAGCTTCCTGTATCTCACAGTGGCCCCACCAAATGCCTATGGGAGCGCATGAGACTAGATATCTGTCTCCTGATACCACTCCCCTGCATCTGGCCCTCGAAATACCCTGGCTTTAAGCCTGGAGATTACACATCTCCATCATGGCTTGTAACCTGTGATGGACTTTTCCTCCAGGAATCTGTCCAATCCCTTTCTGAAGGCATCCAGGCCAGATGCCATCACCACATCCTGTGGCAGGGAGTTCCACAGACTAACAACATGCTGGGTAAAAAAAATCTTTTGTGTGTTCTCACTCTCCCAGCATTCATCGGGAGTGGCAATGGTTAATGACTTACTGAGTGTCTCACATCCCTTGAAAATCTGTTGGGGCTGCCAGCAGTTGGAAATGACTGGATGGTACAGAGCAACAGAAGAACAGATTACAGAGACATTGTTATGTGAGAGCACCTACGCAGACTGTTGTATTAAACACACAGGCCCCTGCAGGGCTTCTGGGTGGAGTGAGGCTGTGGAAGGCACAGCTTACATGTACGCCCTCCTTCCCATCACCATTTGAGCCCGACATGTTTCCAGGCTGAATGACTGAACAGATTTACTATTTCAAGTAGCTGTTGCATGCAGCTCAAAGGGAAAAGAGGAGGAAATGCTGATCACTTTGGGAGGAAATAATGAGAACGAATACCAGGTGCTGTAGGCGTCTGGAGTAGGAACTGGCAAGCCACTCCAGTATTACTGCCAAGAAAACTCCATGGATGTGGGGTCACAAAGAGTCAGTCAGGACTGTAACAACAACAAAAATATACACACACACACACACACAAAATACAAAATAATGGAGTTTACCAGGATTCAATGGAATACAACAAGAGTCCTGCTTAAGGTAAAGGTAAAGGTTCCCCCCGCACATGTGTGTAGTCGTGTCTGACTCTTGGGGCGGTGCTCTTCTCCATATTCAAGCCGGAGAGCCAGTGTTGTGCAAGTCCTTGGCCATGGGGCCAGCTTGGTTGCAAGGAAACACTTGTTTTATCTTCCCGCTTTTTTAAACGGCGGTACCTATTTATTTATTTACATGATTTCCAACTGCTAGGTTGGCAGGAGCTGGGGTTAACAGCGGGTTCCGAACCGCTGAGCTGCCGACCTTGCAGCGGACAACTTTCAGTCCTCTAGCCCGCTGAGCCACCACGCAGGTCAAGGATCTTACAAGCACCCACAAAAAAGATTGCTCCGATGCGAAATTCATGTGACTAATCACGTTTCCGCAAGATGACCCTGTGGCTGGAGCGGACCGTCGCTTCTGGCGAACCCTTTCAGACGGTTTGCTCCGAGGGCGTTCCACTGCATCATTCCTCCTCCTTCCCAAGGGATGGCAGCCTGGTTTCAGTCGCGCCTTGTCCCCACGACTCGCACGGGAGCCCCGCCTGGTGCGCGCCCACATTTTGAGTTCCCTTCAAGCCATTGGCGGCGGGCCTGGCATGCTTTCTCGGGGAAGGGAGGGATCCCTTCCGATGGGGAGCCCCCCTGACACGGAGACTTTGGTGTTCCTTCCTCTGCGGGGCGCGTGAGCGCTGCCCGCCCCGTCGTTTGGCCGCCGCCGCCGCCGTCCCGTCGATCGGGCTGCCCAGGAGCCCCGAGGCGCGCGCGTCTCCGGAGAGGCCGGGAGCCCGCCCTGCCCCGATTGGCCGGCTCGCTCCGGTCCGCAGCCAACCGGGCGCCCGTCCGCGCGTCTCGGCTCCGCCCCGCCTCTCCATCCTTCCCTCCCTCCGGAGCAGGCAGAGCGCTTGCCGCGGTAGGAGCGCCGGCGCTGGAAGCCGCTGCTGTCGCTGCCGTCGGCGTCGGCGTCGAGGCTGAAGCGCCCCAGTTCCCGGCCATGCGCGGGCGGCCGCTCTTCCCCTGTGGCTGGTGCTGGGCTGCGCCCTGGCTGGGGCGTCGCCGTCGTCGCCATCGCCGTCGTCGGGGGTCCCGAGGCGCCGTCCCGCCTTCCAGGGCCACGTGGCGGAGAACCGTCCGGCGGGCACGCGGGTGAGCGGCTTGAGCATCCCTCTGACGCGCCTGGGGCCGGAGCCGTGGTGCGCCAAGGTGCAAGGGCGCCGCTGGCACCTGCAGCTGCTGGGCGAGGGGCGCGCGCCTTTCCAGGCGGCGCTGCACGCCCGCTCCGGCCAGGTGTGGGTGCGCACCACGCGAGCCCTGGACCGCGAGGCGCGCGCCCTCTACGCCCTCCGCCTGGCGCTCTGCTGCAAGCGCTGCTCGCCCGGCGGCGGCGGCGGCAGCAGCGGCGACGCGCCCTCAGAGCTGGCCGCCGTCTCCATCGCCGTGCTGGACGCCAACGACAACGCGCCGCGCTTCGTGGCCCGCCGCCCGCCGGTGACGCGCCTGCGGGTGGACGAGACGCTGGCGCTGCGGGCCGAGGTGTGGCGGGCGCGGGCCGAGGACTCGGACGCGGGCGCCAACGCGGAGCTGCGCTACTTCGCGCGCCCGGCCAGCGCCCACTTCTTCGTGGTGCCCCGCAGCGGTCGCGTGGTGCTGGTGCGCTCGCTCCTCGACGTCCGCGCCCCCATCGCCTTGCGCCTCTTCGCCCGCGACCGCGGACGGCCGCCCCTGCTCAGCGCGCCGCTCGACCTCGAGGTCCTGCCGCAGCCCGTCGAGCTGCCCCGGCGCGCCCTCCTCCTCCGACGCCGGAGCCGCCGGTGCCGCCGGGCCCGGGCTCTCCTCCAGCCGGAGCCGCCCCTGGCTCTCGTGCTGCCCGAGGACGCCCGCCCGGGGACCCTGCTGGCCACGCTGGGACCTGCCTCGCGCTTCGCCGCCGCCCACTTCGAGCTGCTCTCGCCGCCGCCCGAGGAGAGCCCCGTGCGCCTGGACCGGGACACCGGCGAGGTCACCTTGGCCCGCCGCCTGGACCGGGAGGCCCGGGACAAGTGGGAGATCACCTGCCGCGTCCACGAGAGAGCAGGTAAGCCAGGGTGGTCAGGATCCCAGCGAGAAGGACTTGGCCTGACCTGCCGCCCCCCCCCCAACTTCCCATACCTGGTATTGTTGAGATCCCTGAAGTTGGGATGCCACGGAGAAGTCCTGCCCCCCCCCCCCCCTTAAGCAACCCCATATGGAAGCAGATCTGCCCGGCGATAGTCCAAATTTCAAAGGAAGAGCCTTTGTACAGGTGGAGTTTTTTGATGCTGGTAGGACACAGTTTGCAAAGGTGGGCTGCAGCTGTGGCCCCCTTGGTGGGGGACTTCTGAAAGATACCAAGAAAGGAACAGGTTTTCAATCGTTTTGTTTATATCCATACTAGAAAATACACACCACTACGAAATTTAGACTTGCAGGAAGAGAGGAAGAAACAGAGAGGCAAATCTAGTAGCAGCAGGCTTTGAGTCCAAATGGACATATCCTAGCAGGGCTTTCAAGGTAAGGGAGATATATTGAACAAGTCACTTTTCATTGAGTCAACATGGCTGAGCGGGGATTTGAAACATTATTCTAGCCACTACACCACATTGGGTATCAGCGGCTGATTAGATATAGGTGCATCTGTGATTTTCTTTTAAAATTGTTATCTTGTATAGTCAAGCCTGCCTTTTCATTTGAGATTGCTTTTCAGGTTGGCTAAGGGAATTAAAATTTATCATCCATAGACAATCTCTTTTGTTGTTGCTTTTGTCCCTACGGGGGACTTCTTCTAAAAGTTCTTATGGTAGATCAAGTGGTGGGTTGTTGCCTTTATAGATGGAGGTCGGTAGGTGCCATGGACCAGGAATGGGCTGTCATTAAAATTTTTAAAATGTTAGTCCACAGAAGCAGGGTTTCTGTTATTTGGGTTTCTTTTCCTGTCATGACAGAGAATAAGGGAAACATGCAGTGCTTATTTATTATTTATTTTATTACTTATATCAGTGTTTTTCAACCTTTTTTGGGCAAAGGCACACCTGTTTCATGAAAAAAATCACGAGGCACACCACCATTAGAAAATGTTAAAAAATTTAACACTGTGCCTATATTGACTATATATAAGTAATTCTCTTGAATAGGAATCAAATAAATCTATACCATACCACCACCACCCATTAGTGTTGCCACCATAAATGCAAAAATACAGTAAAATTCAATCAACAATTTCTAGAACTACCCCCCCCCCCAAATTAATAAAAAGGCACATCTGAAAACCTATTCGAATATCTCAGGGCAATATTCACACTAGAAGAAAGCAGCTTTATATACTTCGGTCTTACACCAGCTTCCCAAAACCAGAAAGGGACAGTGGCTGGCGCCGCAGCTCTGTAGGAAGTTTGCTCGGTTGCTCGTGCTGGCTTGTCTGGCCTCCTTGAGGGCCATACTGATGATCAAGGACTGGGTGGGATTTTTGTAGGATTCTGCTTCCCCCTCCTTCCCTGCAAATCCAGAGCTGGAACGTAAGGGCATCATGCATCACCCGCCGCCTTGAGAAGACGGTGAGCCGACGGCGGGTGAGCCGATTTCCTCGGGAGTAAAGCGGGTGGAGGGAGCAAGATGCGAGAGACAGCCTGCTCGGGGCCAAATCCTCCTGCCCAAGGGCGATGGCGAGGGACAGAGGGGCGAGGGGGATGGAAAGGGGTGAGGGGTGGGGTGGGCATGGGTGGACTTTACCTCTCGTTTGCAAACTTCCCTCGGGCGGCGCTCCGCCTGCCCGCTTTTCGCTGGAGACATGGCGGCGGCTGCTGCTGAAGCTTCTGCCTCTTGGAAACGGAGGCGGCCGCTTCCTCTGCCTCGTGCTCCGCCATGCCCGGGACGGGTCGGATATGGAGCTCGGAGAGCCGCCGGTCTGGAGTGTCCTGCCGGGAGGTGGCGGCCAGAGTCGCCCGGGGGCTTCCTTTGGCCCCTCGCCAAGGCGGCTCGTCCTCGTCGTCGGAGTTGCCCACGAAGAGGTAGAACAGGAGCAGCAGCGCCAGGCAGAGCGCCAGGGCCACCACTTTGCAGTAGAGTTTCATCGCGGCGCCCGGCAGCAGCCTCAGCAGCCCCGGGAAGGAGGAGGAGGGGAAGGAGGAGCAGGAGTACAAGCCCGCGCCGTCGCCACCGCCTCGCCCCTCCTGGCCCCCATCACCCTCCTCCCGCTGGCAGGCTTGCAACGCTGCACCACCCTGGACATCTGCAAGTGGCTTCCTCGACGCCCCGCCGGGGCACCGCGCGCGTGCCAGGGAGGGGAAGCTGGCGCCGCCTTGCGCCACCCCTCGCCCTGCGGTGGCCAAGAGGAAGGCGAGGGTGAGGGAGGGAAGGAAGGAGGAGCCCCAGGCGGGCGGGCGGGGGGGCGGCGGGAGAAGCCCCTACCGTAAAGACCAGAATAGCTCCTCGCCCTACAATGGGGAAGCAAGCTCTCCACGCCCCCTCCTTCTCCCTCCGGAGAATTTATCATTTAAATCAGTGTTTTTCAATTTTTCCAACGGCACACCAGGCAACATCTAGCGGCACACTAGTGTGCCGCGGAACAGTGGTTGAAAAACACTGACTTATATACCGCTCGTCTTCTGGAGGAACTCCGGATGGTTTACAACAAAAGATACAAACAAACAATAAAAACAGTAACAATAATAATAAACTAAGGAATACATCATAAAAACATGCTTGGGCCTGCAATGGAGAGGACAGAAGTGCAAATGTGTCATCCTTAAATGTTCAGGACAGCCTCCATGTATTGACTTGTCCCACATTTAAGCAGAATCCCTTAAGCACATCTGATCTCGCCTGATTTCGGAAGCTAAGCAGGGTCGGCCCTGGTTAGTACTTGGATGGGAGACCACCAGGGAATACCAGGTGCTGTAGGTGCCTTTTCACACGACCCCTAAGATCCGCTGGTCCCTTAAATTCGGACCAAAGATCTTAGGGGTTCGTTGCCCTTCCTTCCTCCCCACCAAAGAAAGAGGGGGAAAAATGCATCTCACCTGGAGGAGCTTCCCGGAGCTCCGTTTCTCTTCCGTTTCTCTTCTGCTTGCTTTTTTTCCTCCCACCTCTTCTCTTAAAGGGGCAGGAGGCAAAAAAAACACAAGCAGAAGCCAGGAGAGCCCCGCACTGACTAGATTAAATCCGGACCTGGGGATTTTCACCCACCTCAAGCAGGTACAAGAAAGTGCAGCTGGGTCGCGCTTAGGTGGGCGGGGTCGCACTTAATTGTCTGCAAAGTCCGGAGCTGGTGGGAAAACACTTGTAAGGTCCGGAGCTTGCAGCCATTTCCTGCGGAGCTTAGGGGTCGTGTATAAAGGCTCTTAAAGTCCTTCAGATGTTGTATGTAAAACAACAGATTGCAGCCGCCCCTGGCTAGCACAACCAGTGATGTGATTATCTGTCTGTCTGTCTGTCTGTCTGTCTGCCTGCCTGCCTGCCTGCCTGCCTGCCTGTCATTTTTATGCTACCTTTCTCACAATATGAAACTGTGTCTGACAATGAATTAAAATAAAAGAACACAGGAGTCAAAATTAAAAAACGCCAAACAGTATCACATTAAAGAAAATTATATGCATGACAATATTAAAACTCGCCATTTAAAAACGTTTTGAAAAGTCCATGCATTCAATATATGCCGCTTTCCTCAAAATCGTGTTTATCTGTGGCAGTGGTGGCGAACCTTTGGCCCTCCAGATGTTTTGGACCACAACTCCCACAGTCCTTTGTCATTGGCAATACAGGCTTGGAATTCTGGGAGTTGTGGTCCAAACCATCTGGAGTGCCAAAGGTTCGCCACCACTGATCTATGGGATTTGCAGCACAGCAGTCTTTAGAAGTCTACTGGCTACTTCTCATGGTGTTAAAAATGTGATTGCTGCTCTTTGTGGGGTCAGTAAAATGAGTACCCAGCTTGCTGATTTGGGGGGGGGGGCAATGTGTAGCCTGCATAATTTAATTGTAAACTCCCCAGAGAGTACTTGAAGTGCTATGGGATGGTATATGAGTAGAACACGTTGCTTTGCTATGTGAACTCTAGTTATGAATATCAAGGGAGGATCCCACCAGACACTCTCCCCGTGTGATTTTCCCATGCTGTGTTATATATGTGTTGCTGTTATGATGATATAGGAGATGGTGGAAATGTTGGTAAGAAAATGTGAACCAGACTTCTCAGGTTCTTAGCAGCTACAGCAGAAATGGAAAACCAGAACTAGTCTCTCAACTTTATTTTGTCCTGGTTATTTTACCGGCACAGTGCGTGCCAGTGCAGCTCATCTAAAGTTTGGCTTGGTAGAGGAATTGCATTGCTCTTTTTGTTAATTCAGACGACATTTGATGCAATCGCAGCATCAGTGTGGGCAGAGGGCACACATTACAAGAGGAGCGGACAGCTTCTTTTCCTCCATAGAATGTTGGCATGCCGCTCCCATCAGCTGTAGTTGGCATAGCCAGTGTTGAGAGGAGATGCCGGACACTACCTTGCTTGCCTATGGAGACTCTGGCACTAAATCTGGACTCGTGCCTAATCCAGCCTGGTCTTCCACTTGCCAGGCCAAAGGGGAAGAGAACTGATTACAGTATGGTGCTTATTGACACGCCTGGCTTCCTGACTCATTATAAACATGAAATCATAGCTTTTCCATCAGTGACCGAAAATTGTATTAGTTATGCCTGCTGGTGTTAAGCATTTGGCGTGATTCTCCTTTGCAGATGGGTGCAAGTCAAGTACTTCACGTAGAGATTTGCTGTTGTGTGCTCTCTTGCGCAACGCAGTTGCAACAGGCAATGTGTACCCTTATTCTTAAGTTTGTAGCAATTTGCCAATGAAACATACAGCAACTGTGTTACGCCAGTGGGAAGAACTTGCTGCTCCATTCCTGATAGATGACACTTTGTCATAATACGGGATTTCCCCCACTATCATGTTTTCGTTTTAGTGTGCTCTGTTATGTCGTTGCTGGTCTTAAGTTGCTGATTTCTGGATTTCTGGGCAAATCCTGTGATGGGAGGAACAAACATGTTGGTCTGAGGAAAGATGCCTTCTCTTTTAATTTGATTTTATTAATTTGATTCATGGATGCCAAAAGTGTATCCCAATGGCTTGGGCCCGGACTACCTGGCAGAGCAGATCGCCCAGCGATCAACCTCGGCCGACCAGTTTGGCAGTCGCGAGTGCACTCACTCCGGGTCGTCACCCCCAGAGAGGCCCGGAAAACTACCACCCGTAACCGGGCCTTTTCGGTGGCGGCCCCCTCCCTGTGGAACAGTCTCCCTAGTGAAGTGCGCTCTGCAGAGTCCCTGCTGGCCTTCCGTAGAGCTCTGAAAACTCTGCTCTATCGTGAGGCCTTGGGTGACCAAGCTTAATTTATTTCATTTTTTTAAAATCCCGCCATCCGCCATTCGCCGTCTACTTTACTTAGTAAGATGTTGGGCTGCTGAGCCACATTTGTTCGTATGCCAAGAGTGCTACCTGTGCTTTTAACTTTAATTTGTTTGTTGTTTCACTGTATTTGTATTTTGAATCTGTTATATTGTATTTTTGTATATGAATATTGCTGCACTGGTCAGCCTGTTAGAAGCCGCCCAGAGTTCCCCCGGGAAGATGGGTGGGGTATAAATTCAATAATAAATAAATAAATAAATAAAATGTGTATCCTTCTACCAAGTGGGCTTACATAGGAGGGAAATGCCGATCTATCGTCGTCCTCCCCAATGAGTTCTGTGCGTTTTCATACTGATCGTGGAAGAAGGTTGCTGCCTCCCTTTTCCTGTATTAGTTGCTATTGCAAAAATTAAGCAGCCCGGGTGTTTCATCCATTTCTCCTCTTTTAGTTTGCTAACAGCCACTGTGGAAATATGTGAATTTGCTGCTGTGGAATTTATGTTCGTTCCCCCCCCCCCAGCCAGCCATGTTGTGCCGCTAAAAACTGCAGTGAAAAATCCTGTGCGTTATTCTGAGTCTTTAGATTGGAGAGAGGCTCCGAAGTGATCAGACAATCCATGGGGTAGTTTCCCAGGAATCTTTGCCTTTCAGGAAGGCGAGAGAATACAGCAGTACCTCGACTTAAGAGCAGCTCGACTTAAGAGCAATTTGACTTAAGAGTGGAAAACTGTTGGCGTTTTCACTGCCGCCATACAAATTTTAGATATGGTCTGCTCGACTTGCAAATAATTTTTTTCTTTTTTCTTTGATATTTTAACTTATTTATTAACTTTTTTTAGATCGATGCCTCGACTTAAGAGTCATTCAACTTAAAAGCGTGCATTCGGAATGGATTAAATTCGTAAGTTGAGGTACCACCGTACAGCGCAATATGGTTTACATGGGACATATATGTCCAGACCCCAGACTCATTGTTGTCTTCTCGATTCACTCTTGGCTATGCGATTTTACATACAGGACTTCAAAATAAATTTAGTGTCATAGAAATATTTTCTTTTCCTAAGCAGGACATTTCCATTATAGCCTTAGTGGTGGAAAAATGCAATATGCCCCATGTAATGTTCCTTCAAAATATGTTATTTGAGATATGTTACCAGCGCTTTTGGATCTACAATCTTTTAACATTTCCTGATGATTTTTTCTGCTTGAAGTTATCTGAGTGTGCCTTTATTTAAAAACTATTGCATTAGCAAGCACATTTAAACTGGCCTGAGCACATCCAATCTCGCTTGATTTCGGAAGCTAAGCAGGGTCGGCCCTGGTTAGTACTTGGATGGGAGACCACCAGGGAATACCAGGTGCTGTAGGTGCGTGGAGAAGGAACTGGAAAGCCACTCCAGTATTCCTGCCAAGAAAACTCCATGGACATGGGATCACGAAGAGTCGGTCACGACTGTAACTACACAGAGAGAGAGAGAGAGAGAGAGAGAGAGAGAGAGAGAGAGAGAGAGAGAGAGAGAGAGAGAGAGAGAGAGAGAGAGAGAGAGAGAGAGAGAGAGAGAGAGGGGATTACTGCATTGTACTAAGAAAGCTTTTAGGAAATTGTGAGTCACTTGGGGTGTTAGTCTTGGAGAGAAACTGGGCTTACTCATCAGGCCAAATTCAATGGAGGCTGGATCAGATTATTGTGGCAGTGACTGCTTTGTAGGCCAGGATGGGACGGGAATTGTAGTCCAAGGAACTTGAATTAGAGAAGTCTGATGTGACAAGTTAGTAGCAGTGCTCAATGTGTCAGTTAATTATCATTTTCTAAGTGTTGTACAGGCACTAAAAAGTAAGACAGCGTCTGTCTACATGCCTGCATGATAGGAGAGATATAAAAGGAAACATGAATGCTTAGAATGTCATTAGGAGAGTGTCAAGATATAAATGTCTCCTCTGAATTATTCTGCATGCATCTAGTTCTCCCCTTTCTAAGCCCCTGCAAACTCCAGGTTTTGGGTCCCTGCTGAGATGTGTGCATTTAAACTACCTGTCTTGGTATGTAGGTAACACACACACATACACAAACACACAGGTGTTGCCCAATTCAGCACAATTCAAAGTGCTGAACTTAACCTACAAAGCACTATATGACCTGGTTACCTCCAAGATCGAATCTCACAGTATGAACCGACTCGGGTGTTAAGGTAATCAAGAGAGGCCTTTCTCTCCATCCCGCCACCGTCATAGGTATGCCTATGAAACTGGTGATGGGTGTGGGCAAATACAACCACCCCACCCCATTTCTGGCCCACTTGAACTGGTTCCCCTTGTGTCCCCGATAAGGTTCAAAGTACTGGTTTTGATTTACAAAACCCTCCATGGCTTACCTGGCAGAGTGTATCTTCCAGAGGTCAACTGAGGCCCGACCCACCAGGCCCTCTCACTTTGGGTGGCCACTCCCAGGGAGGCAAGGAAATTGGTAACCCGAAACTGAACCTTCTCTGTGGCTGGCCCTCGCTTTGGAACCAACTGCAGAGTTGCGCCCAGCACAATCCCTGCCTGCCTTCCTAAAAGCACTGAAGACCTTGCTTTTCCAAGAGGCATTTAGTGACCTTCAGCTCTAGTTTTTTTTTCTAATTCTGTGCCACCATTTTGCCAATTATTTTTCTTTCTTTATTTTTATCTTATTTTATTTTCCCTTTGCTGTTTGTTGTACTGTGTGTTCGGTATTTGTTCTTAGGGCCTTTTCACATGACCCCTAAGATCCGCTGGTCCCTTAAATTCGGACCAGAGATCTTCGGGGGTTCGTTTCTGTTCCTGCGTCCCCACCCCTCAGCACTTCCTGCTCCTGTCGGCGTGAGGGGAGGGAGGGGGGAAAAGGACAAAAGAAGCCTTTACTAACCTGCCAGTGCCGGTCGAAGTTGCCACGAGCCCCGTTACTTCCTGGTTCCTTCTCAAGGGGCTCTTAAAGGGGCGGGAGGCAAAAAACAACAACAGACAAGCTTAATTGTCTGCAAACTCCGGAGCTGGTGGGGAAACATTTCTAAGCTCCGGAGCTGGGAGCCATTTGCAGCGCAGCTTAGGGGTCGTGTATAAACACCCTTATTTACTGCTGCTGTTAACCACTTCAGGCAAGCTTTCCCTGACTCAATAAAGAAATAGAGAAATAAATCCCCCTCCAGATAATTGCAGAACTGGGAGGCAGAAGTGGACATCGAAGCCTGTACTAGTTCAGGAGGTCCACAGCTCTAGTTAAAAAGTCTTCAGTGAAGGTGATCCCTCCATCTTCTAAGGCAGACAGTTCTGTTGTGAAAGCGCTCTTTCTTTCATGAAGTTTCTCCCAGTGCAGGGATGTCCAAACTTTGGCCCTCCAGATGTTTTGGGGCCACAACTCCCAGAATCCCAAGCCTGTACTGCCAATGACAAAGGACTGTGAAAGTTGTGGTCCAAAACATCTGGAGGACCAAAGTATGGAGACCACTGTCCTAGTGTTTTGCTGGAAGGTTCTTCATCTTCCATTACTGCCCTCTGGAGGTGCAGAAAACAAACAGACCCCATCTTCCACGTGACAGCTGTTCAACTATTTATTTGAAGGTGGCTATCATATTGCCTCTCAGTCTTCTGTTCTTCAAGCAAAACTTCACCTGCTCCCTCAAGCTCTCCTTTGCAGGGCTCCGTTTCCTCACCACCTGGTAGCTTTCCTCTGGAATCTTCTGCTAAATTATATATACCTTAGTTATTATTTCCTGTCCCCCGCACAACCCCCCCCAAGTTGGATCCATTCTGGCAGATGGATGTGTGTAAAGAAACATAACATGTGCAGGACTATTGCAAAGTCTTGCCTACTTATGCTTGTCAAGCGAAACAAGACACCCACCTGCGATGTTTCAGTCCGCACTGCTCTGTGTCTGTGGTTTAGAGGACTAAATGGAATATTACTCGAGCATGTCCTTGCATAGATTGCGGAATGGGGTGAGACTGGAGAATTTATAGTTAATGGAACTCTCTGCTTTCCTGTCTCTCCCTAGTGCTATCATAAGCGGTGCAGCCCCATCCCAGGATTTTAGGGTCTTTCAGAAATGCTTTTTTTCTGAGTGTGTGGAATTAATACTCAGGCACTCTTAAAAAAAACTACACTTCCTTGAATTCCTAATGCAGTTCAGAGCACAAGCAATGAAGGGATGCGTTGAGCTTAAATGCTAAGCTGGAGAAGAAAATTTCTGGGAACCGTTGTATTTCTCTGTGGTTGCTAAGAGCTCTAAGATGGACAAGATCATATTACGACTGGAGCTTTTGCAATATCTCTAGGCTGTTTTCCTTTTAAAGCTGAGAGCGATTTTGGGAGGCTATATTGCAGGTTTCCCCTTTTCTCGTGTTTGACTTGGCCGGGCTTCGTTTGAGATGTGTGGAGTTTTTTATTTTCATTTTTCTTTTCCCCCTCGCTGATCTTGATGCTGGGTAGTTAATTTCCCCCCCTGCTGCTTTTATTTCAGAACTGTGTTCTGGCCTGTTTTTGACTCGGGATCCAGCTGTTTTGATTCTCCACTAGGCAGCCAACAGCTGCCCTGGTAGCAAAGCAGCTCATCCTCCCAACCCACAACATAGGTAGGGTTCTGGGTGAGGGCTGTATTCATATAACTGCACATCTTCCCCTCCGTTTGTTGACTTGCAAACCAAAATGCAAACACCTAAAAGGAAAAGAACTCCTCCTTGGCTGCGTAAGAACCTTTTAAAGATGGATGTTTCAAAGCAGTGGGGATAGATCATAGAATGAGACCGTCTATTCAGCTGGGACTCTGCTTTCCTGAAATGTGCTCTAATTTTTATTTTATAACACTCCGAGCTGCCTATCTTGGCGTCTTGCCTTCCATTCCTTCGGCCCCAAAGAATTGTGCATGAGGACTTTAATGTTGTCAGCAATATATCTTTCCAGTGGTGGCTTCTATCTTGCCATCTCTTATTTCCCTACGGTTTTATCCAAAGCACGGGTTTTAAGCTTCTTGAAGTGTCTCTAATCTATCGTCTTGTTTTCCTCCAGAGCAAATCCGTTTTCTTTAATGTTTTCTGCCAGTACTGTGTCATATGCAGTAGCTCCAGCAGAAGAGAATGGACACTTTGCAGGAGAAAATTGGTTGATTTCTAGAAATAACTGCTTTTCGAACTGCCGGCTTATCCTAAGGCTGCGAGCCAGTTATTATATTGCCAGCAGAAGAAATTGCTGCTTAAGCTGAAAGATACCAGAAAAACAAGATGAAGAAGATTGGTCGAATTAGCTATACATCAGTGCAACTCCCAGTGTGATATAAATGTCTCTCTATCGACAAACCTTTAAAAAGAACCGTTTTTCTTATGAGGAACACTGTTGAACAACACATTTTGATTAAAATTTTAGTAGGACTATCAGAATCTAGATGAATTTGCCTGGAGGCTGAATATGGCGGATTGTCCACTAACTGAGCATTCTTGGACAAAAGGATAATAATAGCCCTTCCCCCTGTGGGCCCATCGTATTGATATACACAGTCTAATTGTACGCACAGAAATTTTTGCCATTTGTACTGGTTCTGCGATTAATTTGCTGCTTACTTTTAGCAAAGATTAGCTAACAGTTTGTTCTCAACAGCAGACATTAAAAAGTTCCTTTCTCTGGTTAGCAGGCTTAGTCTAGTTGTACCTTATTACACCAAGCGATGAGATTTCCCCCATTGAGTCAGCCCATTGGTCTGTAACATTTTCTTATATTTCCTCACTTCACTCCTGTGTTAAATCTTCAATGGGACTATGTGTCCTGATGTTGTTGGCTACTAATGGCAATCAAATTAAAAAAGTTCAAAAGCAGGATTATAGTTGAACATTAAGAAAATGAAAATAATTGCTGAAAGACTGAAGAAGCTCTGTGTGTGAGTAGAGAAACATTTTGACTGCACAAGAAAAGAAGTCCAGTTGCAATAATTTAGCTCACAGATTGCTGTAAAAAGTGTTCTGCTTATATACTGCCCCATACCACTTCAAGTAGTCTCTGGGTGATTTACAGTTTTAATTACAGTGTGCAGGCTACACACTACCTCCCCCCCAGCAAGCTGGGTATTCATTTTACCGGCCTCAGAAGGATGGAAGGCTGAGTCAACCACGAGGCAGCTACCTGGGAATGAACCCCAGGTCGTGAGCACAGTTTTACCTGCAGTACAGCCATTTAACCACTGCACCACGGTTAATTTCTTCCGCTGTAAGACAATTACATCAAATTAAATGTTGAAAGTGAAGGGGTGTAAATAGTTAAGAATTTAAATACCAATCCAAATGGAAGCTGCACACAAAGAAGGAAAAGAAGACTTGGAAGAACTTCTATGAAGAAGAAAAGATATTTAAGAGTGTAACAAAGCCAAGATCAACCACCCTAAACTATTCCCTATCAATGTGTATGGATGTCAAAGATGGCTAAGAAAGATGACAAGGGAAAAAAACATTCACAATGTGGTATTATGGGATGTCACTGGAGGTACCATGGATAACCAGAAAAAACAAGTAGATTCTTGTTAGAAACCAATATGACTAAGACAAGGCCGCCATATTTGCACACATTAAGAGAAGACAATACCAGTGGGAAAGATAAATAGTAACATAGAGTATGGTACCCTGACTTACGATGACCCTGACAACCGAGAATCCCGATTTATGAGCAGGCTTCCGGTCCCCCCCCCTTTACTGCCTGACAATTAAGATGGCATTTCCCCCGAGTAATGATGCCGTGTTGGGGGGGGGGAAGCGGCGGTCATTTAAAATAACTTTTATCCACTGAGGCAAGCACTTGCCTCAGTGGATAAAAGTCATTTTAAACATCGCATGCTGCTCCCCTGCACCCCGTGAAGAGTGGGGGTCGGCAATGTTTAAAATGACTTTTAGACAGGGAGGCAAGTGGCTAAAAGTCATTTTAAACATTGTGTGCTGCTTCCAGCAACCCCCTCGCGGGGCTTGAGAGAGCGGTGTGCGATGTTTAAAATGACTTTAAGCAACCGAACCAAGCGCTTGGCTCAGTTGCTTAAAGACATTTTAAACATTGCACGCCTTTCCCCCATGCCCCGGGGGGATGGGTGATTTAAAATGTCTTTAGCCACGGAGGCAAGTGGTTCCCACATTTCCATAGGCTGTGGCAAATTCCTTTCTGTTGTATTAGGTGCTGAAAACTCACACTGTCATGTCTGGGATTAAGAGGTAGAAACTGTCTACTTGTATGTATTGGTACAACTTGGTAGCCTTTGATTGGCACTAAGAAGACCAGCCATGGAAGGAAGGTGAAACGAGGTTTAGCTGTGGAATGAGCATTTATGTTTTACCATTACTCTGACATTTAATTTTAAGAAGGAGCCAGATTTCCATTAATGTTTGGATGGAATGCCTGAAAGGTCTTTTCACTTTTAATCCTCTGTCATCTCTGGCTTCTCTGACCTTCCTTCATCCCTTCGGTATTAGCCTTGTAATCCCCTCTTGTTCACTCCCCTCCCCTTTTCATTTTCTTATCGGGAGACTTGCTTCAGTGCTATTTAGCAGGTTTTCCAAATAGGTAACGTCAATCTTGTTATATTTTATTTAAGCACTTATTTGTAATGCTTAAACCATGAGAGAGGGGGGCAGGGTGAGAGAGAGAGAGAGAGAGAGAGAGAGAGAGAGAGAGAGAGAGAGAGAGAGAGAAAGAGAGAGAGATGGCTCTGGTATGTGAATTTTTTATTGCATCAAGCTTTCACTTTAATGAAGGCAGAAGATTGTCCATTTTATTACAAGCCAGAGTCGCTTGCTAGTGATATTGGTTGAGAGAGAGTGTCCTAGCCTGATTGAAGAGCTTGACCGAGAGTGGTAGAATAGGAGGAAAGGAGGAGGGTGAAGTCTCATGTGTACTAGCTAAGATGATTTATGAACTACCCAAAGCTTGAAAAAGTTGGGTTTTTTAAACTACAGTTTCCAGAATAGTAAAAAAAAAAAGTGAAATGTGAAAAACCCATATTTTCTCTGCATCCAGCTGAAACTAGGTTGCATACTAGGTATATGGCCATGTTCTAGCTGTAACAAGATCACTTTTGTAACCACTAGGTGTGCACCATTTGTGAGTGATTTTTTAAGGACTCCAGCTCCCAGAAGTCTCCAAGAATTCCTAAGGCAGATTTTTTTTGAGCTCCAGATCGTATATTCATACCTAGAAATGTTTGTTCACCTGGAATAGGGTATCGTTCTCCGAGAGAGCAAGGGTGCACCCAGAAGAACAATCCCCTGACTTCAGCAACCTAAAGGTGTGAATGTTTGAGCTGGAATTCTAAAAATTCTGTCCAACTCCTGCCCCCCCCGCTCAAAAAAACCCAGATGGCTCATAGAATCATAGAATCATAGAGTTGGAAGGGCCATTGAGTCCAACTCCCCACTCCATGCAGGAGTCCAAATCAAAGGATACCTGACATATGGTTGTCTAATTTTCTCTTTAATGGCTCCAGTGTTGGAGTGCTTGGTAGCTGGTTCTGTTGCAATACTACTCTAACAGTTAAGAAGTTTTTCCTGATATTGAGCCTGAATATGGGTTCCCTTAAGCCCATTATTATGTGCCCTGGATTTTGGAATGACTGAGAAGAGATCCTTCAACTCCTCCTCATTCAAGCATTTGAACAGTGCTTTCATATCTCCTCTCAGTTGTCTTTTCTCTAGGCAAAACATGCCCATTTCGTTCAGTTTGTTCTCGTAGGGCTTGGTGTCCAGGCCCTTGATCATCTTCGTTGCTCTCTTCTGAACTTGCCCCCGTTTGTTGGCATCCAGAACTGTTGGCTTTCAATGGCCAATAGAGAAGGTTGCTAGGTTCACTGACCATCACTGCTTGATAACTCCCAGGAGGCTGGTAGTCCATGCTGTTGTGCCACTACCCTCTTAAAAGGCTGAGTTAAAGAAGCTTCCATGTGTCTGCAAGCCATGGATAAAAGATAGAAGGAATAAGTTAAGAAGCAATAGCACCTTACAGTTTTGATTTGAAAGTAGTTATACAGTTTGGTGTTTCTAGGAACAAGTTGACAATTGGGACAACTTTATTTGATCATGGTTTTTATACTTTAGAGTAGACTAGTTTTTCAGGTGATATGATTGATCCCCACTAGGATCAAGAAGTGGGGAAACAGCAAAGAATAACATCCGTTTCATTCATTTATAGACCAAGGGCAAAAATATCTGCATCTCCACATGTTGTTGGTCTATATCAGTGATGGCGAACCTTTTAGAGACTTGAGTGCCCAAACTGCGATTCAAAACCCACTAATTTTTCGCGAAGTGCCAATACAGCAATTTAACCTGAATGCAGGTGGCTGTGAAGAGGCAATATCGGGTGCCCACAGAAAGGGCTCCGAGTGCCACCTTTGGCACCCGTGCCATAGGTTCGCCAACACTGGTCTATATGGTGTGCCAACTGTTGCCAGCACAATCATTGGTGAAGTCCAACAACATCTGGATGGTCACATGTTTGCAATCTCTCTTCTAGACTCTAGAGTAATGATTGCATGGTCTGGCATTTCGAAAAAATCAAGAAAGCTTTAGGGTAAAGGTGTTGAAGCACTGCTGAATATTTGATCTAGAAAGATAACAAAATACATATCACTACACCATGCGGTCTCCAGTTCCTTAGCCTGTGAGAAGTTGTATAGGGTTTGTTGGTTAAGTCTTGTGGTTATGGAGGCCAAGGTAGCAGAAGTAACCACGCACAACGTAGACGTTTAGAATAAAAGCTTTAGTGGTTAAAGTTGCCGTGTACATCCATCATTGGGAGGCACAGAGTGTTCATCCGCCTCCAAGCTTGGTGTGTGCATAGTACCATAAGAGGAAACCACACAGGGAAGATCCCAGTTTACATGACCATCCCTCCTTCTTGTCTTGGATCCATCCTTATGCCTCTAAAACAAAGCTGTGCCAAGGAAAAAAGACGACTTTGACCTCATCTCTCTATGTCAGGCCTGTGCCCGCGAAGGGTTCAAAAGTAGCCCACCGGTCATCAAATAAAAAAGTGAGGGGATAAGTTCTCCGCCCCTCCCTCCCCCATCCCAAGGACCACCACTGCCCCAGCAAAGTTCTGGGTCTGCCAGCCCACTGTCTCAGCCGAGTGGGGCAGTTCCAGGGCCATGGGGCATTGAAATCTCTTCCCTCCAGAACAGATTAATTGGTTTTCAATTCATCCCTGTGGGAAACTACTGCTCTACTTACAAAAGTTTTTACTTATGAGCATGTGCTCGGAACGGATAAAATTTGTAAGTAGAGATTTTAGTGTAGTAGCCCTCAGGCACTTTGGAAAAAGTAGACCTTGGCCTGTTCGTAGTTGGACAGCCCTGCTCTACGTTATCAGTATGGGATGGTGAGCAGGTGAAGCTTCACCCAGACTGCTTGACTCCAGCAGTGCAGTGTGCTCTCATATACTTTGGAGGTGGACCCGAGTGAACACCTCTTCCTTCTGTCTGGGAGCTCCCTAGCCTTGGCTTCCATGATTGTCCAGGAGAGTTTCTAGTAGGCAAAGGTATCCCATGCCTTCTGCTATGGAAGCTTAACATATGTTTTGCAGAACCAGAGCAAGTAGGATCAAGCTTCTGGGGTTTCTTGATTAGCAGAAATAAAGTTGTCACCTGTCACCGCCTGTGAGCACAGCTTCAGTCCCTGTTGATAACGAGTGGGACATAATCATTTCAAAATACTGAGGCAGCTGGGTCTCAAATGTGAATGGAGACTCACTAGCGTGACAAATAAGTCGAGTACAAACGACCCTGTTGGTAGAAATGATCAAATTGGCTTGCCAACAACAAGGTTTCAGCTGCCTTCATTTTTGGAGTGCCTTTGCGGGTCTGGTTATGGGCTCGCCATGCTGAGTGCCTATGCTTCAAAAAAACTAATAGTTGCACAATTCCATATGTTCCTTTTTGCTGCCTATACATAAATTTATTTATTTATTTATTTATTTATTTATTTATTTATTTATTTATTTATTTATTTATTTATTTATTTATTTTAATATTTATATACCGCCAGTCTTCCGAAGGAACTCCGGGTGGTTTACAACAATAACAATAACAATAATAACAAACTAAATAATATAAGAAAATGTATTGTATTTTCAGGAGACCAGAACTGCATTCTGGTATATTGCTTACTTTCAGTAGTACAACTGCATACATGTATGTAGAAAGTTGTGAAAACAAACCTGTTTCTCTCCTGTCTTAAGTTGTTTATGCAGGCAGGAGATTTAGATAGGGCCGCTCTTTACTGCAGGCGGTCAGATTAGAACATCACTGTAAAATTGCTGGCGTTTGAGCACCAAAGCTGTTCAGACTTGCTGCCTCCCCCTCCCGTCTTTTCTCCTTACAAACATTTCAATTTCTGCAGAAGTTGCCACCCTCTTTCCTCCAGATCTTACTCCATGTTTGTATAAATCTGTTAATCTGGTGACAGATGTAAATTGTAGAACATATGGGGAAAGTCTGCCTGATTGCTAAAGCTGGTTTGTAACATGTCAAAACTGGAGGGCACATTGCGAGACTGATACACTTGCCGGCTTTGCTTGGAATAACTATTTAATAGTCAAAATACAGTTTGTCCTGGTTTCTTTTATTCCATTTAGCCTTTCTCCTTCCTCTAATCTGCCATACTGTATTTACTACGTGATTTTTAACTTCTTAAGAATCTCCTTAGAGTGTATTTGGATTTATCGAATTTGTAGAGAGTGAGACAGTAAGCAAAAATTACTCTGGCTTTCAGGCTTCCTTTATACACAGCAGTTTGGAAACAGAAGGAGGACTGTATTGCTCATTTTAACCCTTGTGCACCAGAAGGGGTCATTTTAGTGCCTGAGATTAGTATTGCAAAATCTACATCAAAGTAGATTTTACAGTGCAGGCCTTCTGTAGTGTTATCTCCCGGGGTAACAATTTGCCACAAATTTCAGCAGCTTGTCTTGTGCCATTTTCTGAGCAGCCAAAAAAAACAACAACATGCAGGTCAAAAATGGTTCAACAAATCTATTATTTTTTGCTATTGGGATACTGCATTCTTGTGGCCCATGTCATCTAGTGAGACGTGAGAGAGAGAGAGAGAGAGAGAGAGAGAGAGAGAGAGAGAGAGAGAGAGAGAGAGAGAGAGAGAGAGAGAGAGAGAGACCCTTCATTTTTTTATGTGAAGTGAACCATAATGCAGTGAAATGAAACTGTTATGCTCTGGCTATCAGTAGATTGATCCCATTTGATGGAGATGAGAATTCCCCCCCCCCTCACTGGAGTTTTACAGCACAAGAGGCTGATTTTTACTAACCCTCATTCCCTCTCTTACCTACAATGCTAATCTCAAGCCTGGATGCTTCACAGTTCTCTTGGAGGTAAGAAGGTACCGCACAACTTAGTGCTTTCTTTTTTAAATGTAGAGGACACAAGGACACATTCTGACTGTTGATATGTGGCCCATCTGAGCACATATACATAGGTTCTTTACATATACAAAGTTCTTTATGCTAAGTCATACTGCTGGACTGCTCATCTGGGTTAAAAACAATTCTTCCAAGATTTCAAGTGGAAGTCTTTCCTTGAGATGGCTAGAAATTTGTGGGAAGGGCGAAGGTTGTGGGGCCTGGGACCTCGTGTATGCAAATGTTATACGGTCTTCCTGGGGAGCTGTCCTGTGGTACAGGCATATTGCTGGTCCATTTGGTTCAGTATTGTCCGTGCTGATCCCTCGTGGCTCTCCAGACTTTCTGACTGGCGCCTTCCACTGAGTTGCTAAGGCTTGGACCTAAGGCCATATGCAAAGGAAGTGGTCTACCAGTCAACCCTAAATCCTCATGTCCGGGCAAGACACCTGGGAGTTCTAACTCCAAGGGAGGCCCGGAAAGTTGCAACAAGGAGTAGAGCCTTCTCGGTTGTTGCTCCCTAGTCATGGAATCATCTACCTCCAGAAATTCACTGAGCACCCTCACTTCAAACGGTAAAAAAACAACTATTGAAAACTTGGCTGTATAGGATGGCCTTTCCTGATTTCTCAAACATCTAGTAAGACACAATTCTTCTTTTTACTGCTTATCTCCTGCCCCCATCCCCGTTTTTATTCAGCAATCTCCTGGCTATTTTTACATTCATTTTAGCTTTATTGTTGTTGATTTAGGTATATTTTGCTTATATTTTGTTCTTTATATTTTTGTTCTTTATATAAATGCGTTACTTTGTTATTTTGTTATGCTATTCTATGTTGTAAGCAACCCAGAGTAGCCCTAGGGATATATGGGTGGTATAAAAGTCAAACAAACAAACAGATAGATAGATAGATAGATAGATAGATAGATAGATAGATAGATAGATAGATAGATAGATAGATAGATAGATAGATAGATGTATCACATAATTCCTGTGCATGCATTTGATCTCATAAATGCTTATACAAGTTCAGCTTGAGCACATAATTGCTGCCAATGGATTGAATGTTTTGACGAAGTACTTCTTGTCTTCATACCCCACAGTATATTTTCAGGAGCGTCTGAAACTGTATTAGTATTCCCACTTTAGGTGCAATGAAGACCCTTGGTGTGTGAATAAGTTTGGCTGCCTGTGAATATAACTCTCTTTGGACGACCCCTTACCAGCTGTCCCTTCCTGATGAAACAGCTGTCTGGGTATTTTTTTTTCTCTTGGCTCAGCTGCCCAGGAAATTGTGATTATGTTCTAAAAGAGTAGACGTTGCAGTGTCTAGTTTTTTTTTAAAAAAGTATATGTTTTTCAGAAAAATAGAAAAACACGACTAACAAAGTCAACCATAGTTGCGATTTTTTTTGGGGGGGGGGCTGTTTGACTCACAAGAGGAAAACCGTCAAAGCCCAAATTTAGGTAATAATTACAGTGAACCCTCATATAACAAAAGGTTTGTATAACATACAATCTGTACAACAATAAAAAATTCTGGAGATAGGAGAAATTTGCTTAACAGAATCGCCTATGGGGCGAATCCGTATAACATAAAAATGGGATTACTCCATTTTCAATGCATTCCTATGGGAAATTTGTATAAAGGAAAATTTGCTGAACAGAATTTCATTTGGAACGAATTATTTCCTTTATACGAGGTACCACTGTACCTTTGTGGGGAGGGGGTCTTTTGGTTTTCTCTCTGCAACACACACACACACACACACACACACACACACACACACACACACACACACACACACACACACACACAAATGTCTCCCCTCCCTCCCTCCCTCCCTCCCTCCATCTCTCTCTCCCTTTCTTTCTCTTTCTGCAATTTTTTTCTTCATCCCTACCTTTATTCTCTTTCACACCCACAACCAGCTTCTTATTCAAGTGATTTGGGGCACATGCAACAGATCTCTCTTTTCAGAAAACGATAGCTTGCAGAGGGCTTTGGAAGTTAGTCCAAGGGTACAAGTTAGCGCAAGGGTTGCCTTGGGTTGTCGGGCTCTCACCCTTGATGTGGAAGGTGGCAGTGGCACTCTATGAGAAAGACAGAAATTTAAGACAGAATGTGCGACATTTAAAGTGCAACAGAAAAGACTCACTGCTGTTCAGGAGCCAGGAAAACTGCTTTTATTTGGATTTCACCGCACTGAGCTGGGTGATCAAACAGATTGGCTAGTAGAAGACACCTTTTTATATTTTTCAACTGGCCGTCCTTCTCTCATTTTCTTAAATGGAACCTCTGCAGAAATACCATAAATGATCTGTTTCATTTAAGCATACAGTTGGACCCCCGTATCCACCGATTCATTATCCACTGATTCAGTTATCCACGGTAGGCAGAGGATAAAATTAAATAATTCAGCAGCCACAAAGCAAGCTGTAAAGCAAGCTGTTGTCAGAAACAGCAGCTGTAAAGCAAGCTACTGTCACAAACCGCAGCCATAAAGCAAGCTACTGTCAGGAAACGACAGTTTGGGGTGGGTGGGCAGGCGTTCTCTCTTATCCACAGTTTTCATTATCCACAGGAAGGCCTGGAACCAATCCCCAATGGATATTGGGGTCCTACTGTATTGATGGTTGAAAACATGGTGCAAGGCATTACCTCAGATTCTCAGATGTTTGGCAGTCAAGATTTTTACTACCTTGCAATATTTTCCCCCATTTGCTTTGAGCTCCCAGTTTATTATTATTTTTTAAAGTGCTTCAAATTCTAAACACAAGATGGGAGAGTAAAAAGAAGGCCTGTGACAAAGTGAGTTTTCCCCTCCTGCTGTTGTTTGAGAAGAGAGTGCAAGCTGTCTTATTTCTTTAGAAGGGTTTATATTTTATGAATGAATAGAGAACAGTACTTGAGAGCAAAAATCAGTCACTGTCCGCCTGGATTTCTGGAATTGACAGGTGTACACTGTTTTACTTTTAAGGGTTCCGAGCAGTTACAGGTCATCTTTGGAATTCTTTTGTGGGCCTACAATTCATCACAGGGATGTTTATGCAGGAGCACTTCAAAATGAATTGTTCTCTTTTATATCCCACCAAATCTTACCAGATCCCCTCTGGATGCTGATATTCTCCTCTACAACCATGCTTCTGCTGGTTGGCTTGTTAGTTACTTGGGCCTATAGTCACTTTTCTTATATCATGTAACTCAGCCTGCTTTGTCGTCGTCCCCACCCCCAGCTCCTCACTTCTCAGAGTTTCTAGAAGGGCTGGCTAAAGTGGTCACTGTAGGTCTCCTTTGCTCACCTTCCTGGCCCCATCAGATTCTACCACTCCCCACAATAAATTTTTTCTTCCCCGGAAAAGACTTTGGTTTCTGTAGACCTCAGTGGCAGCGGTGCACTTCTAAAATACGTCTCAAGACCCTCTTGTAGCATTTAATGCCAGCAAACACCAATTTTTAAAAAACTGGAAGTGAGCTTCCAGACACTTGTTTGTATTTTTTTCCCGTATTTTCGGTGGTCTAGGCTGCTCCAGAGGAGTCCAAGTGCAGAGAATTGGGTCTGGGCTTTCCAGCTTGTTCAGTCCTGCTGTGTAGGAGGACTCTTTGCCTTCGGAGAAGAATTTGCTAGTGGTAGGAACCACATCATCACCCAGGAGTAACTCATGATTTTCGATAATTCCCCCCCCCCCCGCTAGTGTGGGAGGGAGCAAGGACCCAGAATTCCTGGTTCAGCTGACCCTCCAAACCTCTGGCTGGTTTAGCTCAGTTGGACTGGAGGGAAGAGCCAAGTAAGCATTGATGAACTGCTTGTACTAGCATACATTTTGTCCAGGGTAAAGGTAAAGAGTCTACGGAAACCTGATTTATTGTTGCTTCCAAACTACCATTCATGTTGCAAACTGAGAATGGGAAACTTGCAAGCAATGAAACCCATCATCTTTCAAAATGTTTTTTTTCTGGGAAGAACCATAGTTAATCCTGGAAACAGCCCCCAGCCTCCTACCCAAGTAATCTGCAGGGATTACACCCAAACCTATGTATTTCTTGGCTGGTGCTCTTCCTCTGTCCCAAACCACATTGTACCTCCCAGTTTGCCTCCTGATTGCAGTGAGATGCTGAGAGCTGCCAGCTGCCATGTTGACAAGATTAATTCTTGATGGCCAACATCTGCACTGAGAGGAAACACTTTCTACTATTGGGCCGTCCTCTTGTTTGATAATCATATCATGCAATTCTGTGCCCAAATCTTAAATGTTAAGCTTGACAAAGATATCAACTGAATTCTTTATTTAAAAGAAGAAAAGTCACCATCAACTGCGTCTCAGAAGCAGTGCTTTTTAATCTTATCGATCTTATTTTGTTGATGAACTGTGCATGTTAGGGTTGGCTGGAAATGTTAACTTGAATATTTCCAAGGCTCTTGCCCTCATAATTTGGAGCCCCTACCCTGCATGCACAATACGTTGATGTGACCTAAAAATGCCAGGCTCGACCTGACTCCTCAGCCATTATTGTCTAATCATAGTAATACAATACCTCTTCCCTCACTACAATAAGAGAACAGAAAATAGAGTTTCTAATTGTGGGGACATATTCAACCAAATAAGATGCTCTGTATTGTCATTCCCCCCCCTGTTGAAATTACTGAGGCTGTCATTCCCTCCCCACCTCCAACTTTTATTGATGCACAGGAAGTTATATTTATGATGACTTAAGTCGCCTTGATTTGTAAAAGGAATTCTCTTTATGAAGTCTTCGTAGCAATTTGTAGCAGAGGAAGCTAAAGCTGGTCCAAGGCTAATGAAACCAGAAGTCTGAAAATTTGCTGGATTTTGTAGATGGACAGGGTTTTTAATAATTTGACAAGGCAAGATGACACGTCTAGAGGCAAATCCTACTACACTGTGGGACTTCTGAGAAAGCTGTTGACCTATTAAGGGTAGCTGCTTCTCTTGAGGTTAATGCTACAATCTAGGGATGGGCATTTCGTTTCGGAACCAGTAGGTTACGAAATGAACCACGCAAGCCCAGGTGGTACTCGGAACCAGCTGATACACACAGATCCAATTGCTTTACCTTTCTCTGTCTCGCACAAGGTTAAAATCCAACAAGGAAGCATGCTGGGATGTCATCTGTGCTAGATCTGTGATGCTGGCCAATCAGGATCTGTGCAGGGACAGGCATAATCCCGCCTCCCTCTATGGTTGGCCAGCAGCACAAAGCGGGAAAGATGCCCCACCAAATCTTAGTTCAACAGATCTCCAGCCCCCATAAACAACAACAACAACAACAACAACAACAACAAAACAACAACAACCCAACAACAAACCACTAATTGAAAATGCTGCCTTTTTCTCCAGTGCAAAATGATGCGGAGCATTTTATAATGGACATTTATCTGCACCTGCTTGTTTTCCCTTTCCTTCCTGTTGGTTCCAAGCTGCTGTGCCAAACAAAGAAAGGGTTTATCCCTTGGAGCAGATGTGGCTCCTCTTGCAGGTAAAGGGATGATTGCTCCGTTGCTTCCATTTTATCTTCTTGAATGTTTCATCAAGGCCTCTTTTGTGTGTGTGGAGCATGTGCGTCCCTATTTTCAGCTGGAAAAATGTGAGGAATTGGTGGAATTTGCCGTCCCCCCCCCCATGCCACCACCCAGAACAAACCATACAGGATCGAACAGACAAAGAGTTCAGACTGGCCTAAAGAAGCTTCCTCTGTTGAATTCTGAGGTAGGATCTAGGCATCGGAGACTTGTCTGCTGCTCTAAAGAGCAACTGTACTGCTCTGTCCCCCGATAATATAATAGTGCTAGGATGCTTGATTATCATCTAGTCCATTATCCTGTTGATTCCGAAAATCCAGTCTGTTCCATCACTAAGTAATAATGCACCATCATGCTTGAGAGTCCAGGGGACTCTCAAGACTCTCTTCCAGCACCACAGCTCAAAAGCATCAATTCTGTGGCGATCAGACTTCTTTATCGTCCAGCTCTCACTTCCATACATCACTCCTGGAAAAACCATAGGTTTGACTATCCGGACCTTTGTTGGCAAATTACTGTACACTGATGTAAAAGCTAGACGGTTAAGAAGTTTAATTGAAAAAGAATTAATTCATTTGAATGGTGGTGTCCGAGGACAGCCTTGCAGATACAATGTACAACATGTGCACAATGAAATTTTGCTGAAAAACATTTTCTTGAACCTGTTATTCCAAGTAGGTTCTAGAGAAGTCTTGACTCTTCTGCATGTACCAAACTCTTTGGTACCTATCAAAAGCAATCTATCATCTGTTTGTCTGTCCTTCATGGAGTTGAAAATAACTGATATTGCTGTCTTAATCTTCTCTTCTCCAAAGTAGATAGACCCATGTGCCTTTCACCTTTCCTCGTAGCACTTAGACATAGGTTCTGTGCCGTTCAGGGTCTTCATCTTGTTCCATTCATATTCTTCTGACTGAAAATGTGTGTGTGTGTTTTGTCGTTACAGTCGTGACCGACTCTTTGTGACCCCATGTCCATGGAGTTTTCTTGGCAGTAATACTGGAGTGGTTTGCCAGTTCCTACTCCAGGCGCCTACAACACCTGCTATTCCCTGGTGGTCTCCCATCCAAGTACTAACCAAGGCCGACCCTCCTTAGCTTCCGAAATCAGGCGAGATCGGATGTGCTTAGGGCATCTAGGCAGCAAAGAAAATGTGTGAGGTAGTATCATTCCCAGAAGGCTAGAGAGGCCCACTGAAGTACTGTAGATAGTTAGCCATAGGCCCCCCCAAGTTTTTTTTTAAGTAATACTTGGCATTTATTTGTTTTTCAAAAATAACTAGTTATTTTCAAAAAATCTAAAGACTTAAGAGCACTGGTGTGTGGTACAAAATGTATCCTTCTCCTGTGGGCCTAGCCGTCACCTCAGCGTACACAACAGAGTAGAAGATGCAGCACAAGCTACTGTTTGAACCACATGATTTCACTTCATCACCATTTTCACCCCCACACTTGTGGATGAAAAAACTAGCTAAAACAAAGAATTAAAGAAAAAATAACTTTTAAAAGTACAGTCACAGGGCAAAAAAGATCACTTGCTCCTTGCTAAGTTACACTTGTAACATAACTCTGTCATGCCTTAGTATTGCGAAATAGAATTAATTACAGTAACAAGTTAATTGTAGCCACTTGTATCTACCTTCTTCATTAGTTGCCAGTTGCAAGGATTGATTTTTGTTTTTGGTGGTAGTTCTGTGACCGCATGACACATGCTGAATTAGTCTTACAGAGCCCTGACTTTGTAGATATATGTGAATTCAGCTCTACAACATATTCACTTGAACACGAAAAGTTCACTTGTCATCAGTAATTATAGACATCTTAACTCGAATGAATCAAAACCTGTATCTTTTTTTGCCAGGACTTCAGATGTATAGCAGTATGCCGTTTGTTGCCTAAAAGAAGATGACAAGTCTGTGTCCTTTGGCAGAAGCAGAAATTAAAGGTCAATCTGTGGTTTTTAAATATTTCATTTCCCCCTCTCTTTCAAGCATTTCTGTCAACAAACCTCAGCCATCTTCACGAGCCTGAAGATCTCTCAGGCTACGTATAAAAAAACGATACCCTCAAGGAGGAAGAAAGCACTTCCATTGCTATGACATTTTGGTACCATAAGTATAAACTACAGTATATGTGTTTTGTCCAAGCTTGGTCTCTTCTGTTTAGCAGACCTCCTCTCCCCAGTGTGAAATAAGGGTTACTGTGCTCCAAAGATGACCTCTTTAAAAAGCACTGAAAAATCGAGCACTGAAATAAAAGTCAAACAAATGACTTCTGACCTACCTTGGGCTGGCACAATCTTACATTTTGAAGTGTGTGGATGAAAAGTATGAGCTAGACCAGGCATGTCCAAATGTGGCCTGTTTTCAAATTTTGAGTGGCCCGCAGCCTCTTCTCTCTGCTAGCTCAGACTGTCATATATCCCCACCAGCTGGCCTCTCCCCACACTGGATGGAAATGTCAGCTTACAGTTTTACACTTTGCCTGCCCTGCCTGCCTCCGTCTGTTCCCCCCCAACCGCCACCTGCCCAGCCTACCCGCCCTGGCTTCATTGCTGCAGCATCCGCCCCACTCCCTTGAATGTCCTAGAGCAGGGGTCCTCAAAGTTTTCAAACAGTGGGCCGGTCCACCACCACCCAGACACCACTGGGGGCCGGATCACAGTCCAAAAGCAGCTGCGGAGGCCAGCTTGCTCACAAAACAGGGGGTAGGTGAGGGGGTTGCAATTGGTCCCAGGGGCCGGATTCAGGACCTTGGGGGGCCACATCCGGCCCCAGGGCCTTAGGTTGAGGACCCCTGTCCTAGAGGCTTGTCCAAAGTCCGGCCCGGGGGCCAAATGAGGCTGAATGGTGCCCCCCCCACCACATTTTCACCTCACCAAATCTGGCCCTCCTTGCAAAAAGTTTGGACACCCCTGAGCTAGACAGTGACTGTAGTAATTGACACTGTAGTTCAGCATGAATTCCTTGAGGGGAGATAGCCATGGCGGTTTTTGCGCACAATGGTGGATCTCTGGTTTCACCTCAACCGTCCTTAACGTGGTTGCTGTTTTTTCACTGCAGTAGTGATAGAAAGTGGTTGGTGAACTTGCATAGATAGTGTGAATATTAATCGGCTGTTCTCACCAGGTATTTTGAAGTTTAGCTCCCAGAAATCCTAGGTAGCATGGCCAATGGTAAGGGACCCTAGGAATTGAAGTCCAAAATGTCTGGAGGGCTAGAGGTTGAGAATCACTTATGTACATTACTTTCTCCTCTTGTATCCTTTAATCGTGGAACTGATTCCTAAAACAAATCGCCTTCCAGATCACCAAAACCCACTTCTGGGGCCTCCAACAGACCTAGGAAGTCCGTCGGAGGCCCGTTCGGGGCAGCATCAGGCCTCAGGGAAGTGTAGGGCCCCCCAGATAATCCCCCCCAAGGCCTGACCAGAACCAGCATCCACATACAGCAGATTTTCCATTATCATGGGTTGGGTCCCTAACCCCTGCGATAGGCAGGGGATTACTGTATCAACATAGTTTGTATACAAGCAGCCAAAAACATCAGGACAGTTTAAGAGCACTTTTGTGAAGGACAGTCAGTCAAAGCACAACGCTGTAGCCGCTGCCACCACCAAAAGGAAAATGACTTGAGTTGTGAGTAGATTAAAGCCCTCAGAACTAATCTCAGGTTGACTGGAATTCTACCAAATTCATTTCAGATCAATTGATAATTAGACAAATAGCCTCTCCTTTTTCCCTTGCTGGAGCGACAGCTCTAGCAGGTGCTTATGCTGATATGTGGCGAAGGAAAGATAATTCTTCAAATGATTTGTTCTGCAGTAAGCACATTAATTTTTATGAGAAATTGATTTTGATATTTTATTTGAAGTCAGTTTTTTCCTTTTCAATCCCTTTTAACTGTTCTAGTGCCCACTTTTGCATACAAACACCTTGTAGAATTATTTAACTTTTTTATTGCTTTAGGTTCCTATCCAGATTGCTTTTGTTTAAATGAAACACACAAGGGAATGCCTTTTTATAGAATCACAGAATAATGAAGTTAGAATGAGCCTATTAGGATCATCTAGTCTGTCCCCCTGTTCAATATAGGACTACAGATCAAAGGATATCTGGACGGTGGCTGTCTAAATTTCTCTTGAATGCCTCCAGTTTTGGAGCAATCACCAACTCTTGAGGTAACTGGTTTAAGGAGCTTTGTGGTGCAGTGGTTAAATGCCTGTACTGCAGGTAAAACTGTGCTCATGACCTGGGGTTCAATCCCAGGTAGCAGGCTCAAGGTTCACTCAGCCTTCCATCCTTCCAAAGTCTGTAAAATGAGTACTCAGCTTGCTGGGGAGGGGGCAATGTGTAGCCTGCACACTGTAATTATACTGTAAACCACCCAGAGACTACTTGAAGTGATAATGGACAGTATATAAGCAGAACACTTTGCTTTTTTTTTTGCTTTTACTTCAATTGCCATACAGCACTGCTTTAAAAAGTTACAGTAATACCTTGGGTTACGAGTGCCTTGCTTTAAGAGTGTTTTGCAAGACGAACAAGCTTTTCTGATCAATTTTGCCTTGGTCAATGAACAATGTCTTGCAATATGAGCAATGGAGCAGGCCACCAGTGAGTCAGTGATGGCTCTTTCTCTCCCTGCTGGATTGCGGGGGATGGTCTGGAATGCTCCATCTCAGGTGGCCTCCGAAGCAGAGGGAGGAGAGAGGAACAGAGGTTTCCCTTGCACCAGCCACAAAGGTTTTCAGAGGTGAGTGCAGGTTAGGGTTTTGTTTTGTTTTTCTTTATATTTTTTCCTTAATTTTTTTTCAACATCCTCTCTTATTTTTCAAACAATTTCTAGTGATGGGACAGTTAATCAAGTGTGTATAGGGCTACAAATTGCACTTTATTATTGTCACATTAAAATTTAGTTGTCAGTCCCAAGCAGAGCAGATTCCTCAGCCAGGTGCTTAAACTGTGGTGTGGACATTGACTTCTAGCCAACTTCTTTTGTGAGGTTTGGCATTTTGTGTCAAACCTCACAAAATATGGGTCCCCAAAATGAATTATCTGAGTTTCCATTATTTCTTATGGGGAAATTGGATATAAGAGTGTTCTGGTTTCCAAGCATGTTTCCAAAACTATTTATGCTCATAATCCAAGGTATGACTGTATTTGAAAAGCACTTTCATATTCTCCCCCCTCTCCCCGGTCTTCTTTTCTCAAAGCTTTACATCCCCAGTTCTTTCTGCCTTTCCTCATAGGGTCTGGTTTCCAGCCCCCTAATCATCCCTAAACATAAATACTAAAGTTGAGGCATTTCCTCTGTCTACCAAGGAGGCTGAGCTGCCTAGATGCCCTAAGCACATCCGATCTCGCCTGATTTTGGAAGCTAAGCAGGGTCGGCCCTGGTTAGTACTTGGATGGAAGTCCATCAGGGAATACCAGGGGTTGTAGGAGTAGGAACTAGCAAACCACTCCAGTATTCCTACCAAGAAAACTCCATGGACATGGAGTCACAACTGTAATGACACAACACACACACACACACACACACACACACCAGAGAGGCTAGTTTATTCATACACTCCCACCTTCCTGATGTTCCTGCAATTCCTTGCTACCTGTCTGTACTCTTTCTTGGTGGCCTGGTCTTCTTTCCACTTCCTGCATGTGTCCTTTTTTGTTTTCAGGTTCTCTCTGAACTTTTACTGAAGCCACACTGGCCTTTTTGGCTATCTTCCACCTTTTTGTTGTTGTTGGGATTGTTTGCATGTATGCCCTTAGAATTTTCATTTTTTATAATTTCCTTTCGTGTTTTATAATTTCCTACTTGGATGGGAGACCACCAGGGAATACCAGGTGCTGTAGGCGCCTGTAGTAGGAACTGGCAAACCACTCCAGTATACCTGCCAAGAAAACTCCATGGACATGGAGTCACAAAGAGTCGGTCACGACTGTAACAACACAACACACATCCTTCTAAAGCTCCCTTTCTTGTTAGATCCCCTGCCAAGGTACCTTACGTATTCTTGTTCTGAGTTTATTAATTCTGCTTTTAAAAAACAGCATATATATGTGTGGCTATACTCTGGTTTTGTTTTCTTTGAAATCAAGAATTCTAGTAGAGCGTGGTAACTCTCACCCAGAGTTTCCCTTAGTGCTACTTCATCCACCAAATACAAGACTACCTAGTCTTGAATGCAAGACTACCTAGTCTAGCCTTGTATTTTTTTTTTTGCGATGGCTGTACAGCTCCCCAACGTGTTTCGCTTCATCCACCAAGTCATCTGTTGGTTTGAAGGAAGTTAAGAATAGCAGAAAACTCCATGGACGTGGAGTCACGAAGGGTCGGTCATGACTGTAACGACACAACACAACACAACACAACACAACACACACACACACACACACACACACACACACACACAAGGATAGCTAGTCCTTTGGTTTCATTTTCCTTTCTCTTTGACACAGCTGCTGGTGTATCTTTTGTGAAAATGACCTGTTTGCATCTAGTATAAGTTGAAGATTCCTTAGTGTACTCGGCTGCCTTGTGTAGATGCCTTATTCTCTGTGTCAATCTCTGAATCACATTTTCAGTCCTCCGGCAAGCCCTTTTTGGCTAATGCTTCACCAGACGCTGAAAGATTTCTTTCCACAACTTGTCTGGTCGTATTTGTTGGTGTTGCTGGAGAAATATACAGTTTTGACTAGTTCCTGCTGCCGTTTCTAACTGCAAAAGATGGTGCAGGGAGCAAGCCAAAAATATCACTGTAATAACTCATAGGAAGCAGAGCTCAATTATCAAATTGCTGTAATATGGCATAATGCTAGAGACTAAGCTTCTGGCTAATGTGTGTTTTATATAGATTATGCCCTGCTTTTTCTATTGCAGTTGGTGTGTCAGAGAAAATTAGAAGCAATTTCAGCACTAAAACATGCATGTAACACTGCCAGTTTTGTGATTTAAAAGTCCCACTTATCTGCAAATATGTGGAAGGTGTTCAGATTCATCCACTCAGTTTGGCCTTGTTTGATTAATTTAGAAATATTAAAATGTGTTGTGTGTGTGTGTTGTGTCATTACTGTCATGACTGACTCTTCATGACTCCATGTCCATGGAGTTTTCTTGGCAGGAATACTGGGGTGGTTTGCCAGTTCCTACTCCAGGCGTGGTCGCCCATCCAAGTACTAATTTAATTTAATTTAACTTAATTTAATTTCAGTTGTTTAATTCTGTTTTTTTCTCCCGCCTCCTGATGTATCTTGTCTAGGGCTTCTTTTTATCTGTATATCGATTTTTTTAAACCTGTAAACCACCCAGAGTTCCAGTTTGGAAGATGGGCGGTATAAAAATGAAACAAACAAACAAACAAACAAACAAATAAATGCTAACCAGGGCCGACCCTGCTTAGCTTCCGAAATCAGGCGAGATCAGATGTGCTTAGGTTTGTTTGTTTGTTTGTTTGTTTATTATGGCATAATGCAGTACAACTGCCAGGACCCTGCCTGTCACAGAACCTGACTCTGAGGGGTTAAATGGTGAAGAGCTGCTGGAGGAGCCTTGCAGCTCAAGTCAGCAGGCAGCTGGGTCTGATGACTCAGCTAAAAACATATCTTCTCCTCCTAGAAGGGCTATGAGCAGGATTCTGCAAAGACGTCCTACCAGGAGAGCTAGGGAAAGGGTCTTTGATGCTAGACGGGGAATCAGGTCGGGAAGCCCTGAGTACTAGCAGGAGCCTTTCCAGAAGTAAGGGTGTGTTCCCTGTTTTGAGATAAAGCTTTTAAGCTCACCTTGAGCTCTTTGTGGGAGCAACGCGTCATTTGAACTTGCAACCACGTTCCTTTCTGTGGCCTTGGCTCTGTTTCCTGATTTCAGACTGGCTTCCTGGACCGCGGCTTGATCTGTTCCCTTGGATTTGGCGTTTGGTTTCCGTGAGATATTCTGGTTTTGACTTGGACTGTTAATTGCTGGGAGTTGAATTCTGTTATTTATCTGGCACTTGATTGTAGCAACGGACTTGAACTTGCCTGGCTTTCCACTAAAGATTTTGGCAAAGAACTGAACCCTGTTTGTGTGTGTGCTCTGCTTGACAACAACATTGCTGTGTAAGATTTCTCAAAGACAATATAAAGTACAGTATACATAAAATGTAAAACATTAAAAGAATACCTTCAACAAGGTTCTTAAAATGTGGTGTACAATTAATGAATGATTAGTGAAATAAATTATGTATGAGCAGTTACTAGAGTGACTTGGCCTAAGGCTGGATATCTGGATCATTTAACTATTGAACAGCAGTGCCCTCAGTTCTTGCAGGGAGCCAGGGGATCTTGTAGGGAGCCAGGAGATCTTCTAAGGAGCTTTCCGACACAATGTGATGTAGAGTTGCAGGATATGCATATGGTCACAATTAGAATTATTGGGCAGCCCCCACTTATGTTCACAATATTGGCACCTGCCACCGTTAGTTCGAACCCAGTTAAGCACGGTCCAGTTTTTCCTTGGGATATCAAAGCCTTAAGTCAAAACCCTCCTGATGTTTTGGACCACAACTCCCAGAATTCTAAGTTTAGACTGCCAGTGACAAAGGACTGTGGGAGGTGTAGTCCAAAACATCTGGAGGGCCAAAGTTAGGACATACCTCCCTTAAGGGCATTATATGGATTGGACACTATGTTAAACAGATGTGTATTAGAAGTTATCTACAAGTACTTCTGCCACCATTCTGTCTCAATTTTAAAGTCTTCTCTGACTAGTTGCTGTCCTAATTTCCACGGAGGTTCCAAGATCTAAGTAAATATGTGATCATGAGAATCCTCATATATAGACAATAGTTGGCTTGCCTCATGTTTCTGCCGTCCCTTTTTAAACCTGATTGTGATATGTTAGGTAGCACTGGTAGCCACTTAGAAGGCATCAGTTTAATAGCTCCTGTGGTTAAGATGAGTGTCCACCGCTTTTATATGCACACTGTTTAGTATTGTTCCAGTTTTTTCTGTTTTTTTTCCTATGGTTTTTTTTCAATGTTCCCTATGGTGGTCAAAGTGATATATGCTAGTCATCAACGAAGCAAAAACAATGACAGAAACTTTACTCCTTATCATATACTATCTATTTACCATATGTACATCTGGATGTACAGTCCATAAGCTGTTCAACTACAGACATCTGGAGTACTTGTTTCTCAGTATCTGAATAGCTTATCTTCGACCCAGCAGATATTGTTTACAGACAGTTAGTCAGTATCTCAGCATCACAGCATGTACAGTAGAACAGCATCCAATGCAGCATCCTACACGGTCAGCAACAGTAGCAGCCACATCTTATCAATCACGTGGAGTAAAAGAAAGAAGTGAAATGGCTGCTGCCACATGGTAACTTTTCTGCCCTCACCCTGTAACTCAGTGCAATCCTTACTCAGGGTTTGTACCACTTGGCCTCTTTCCAGGATGGAACCGCTCAGGCTGATGTCTTTGAGCATTTCTTCATCATTAATTGCTGACACATTGGCCTATTATTGTCCACCATGCCTCTGTCTGTACATGAAACTTGAACATTGTTACCTCAGTGTTCCAACTGATTAAAGATTAGTCAAGGGTCAATTCTACATACTGTGGGTTGCAATTGGACTTTAGCAGCTGATGCATAAATTTGGTATATAGTTGGCTTACCTGTGGGTTAAGAGAAAGCAAGCAATCTCAGTTTTGTTGATGTTGGGTTTTAGCCTCTAAATTTCGGGGTGTGTGGGGGGGGGGAGTATCCATTTGCTTTTAATCATTTTTAGGGCTTTTTGTGGTTATCAAGGTCTTCAGATTGTTTGATCAGTGCGATTTCATCAAGGTACAGTGGCACCTTGTATAAAGGAATTAATTCGTTCCAAACAAAATTCTGTTAAGCAAATTTTCCTTTATACAAATTTCTCATAGGAATGCATTAAAACCGGAGTAATCCCATTTTTACGTTGTACAGATTCGCCCCATAGGTGATTCAGTTAAGCAAATTTCCCCTATCTCAGGAATATTTTATGTTGTACAGATTTTATGTTATACAAACCCTTTGTTATACAAGGGCCAATTTATATAGACTTGGTAAATCAGATGTATAAATACTAAAGAGTAGTGGAGCTAGCACAGAACCTTGTGGCAGCCTGTATTTTAACGTGCACTTCTGGCTGGTTTGACCATCTAGAGCAGGCTTGTCTAAACTTCAGCCCTCCATATGTTTTGGACCACAACTCCTACAGTCCTTTGCCATTGGAAATACAGGCTTGGAATTCTGGGAGTTGTCGTCCAAAACATCAGGAGGGCCTCAATGCATCTGTCTGAAAGCATGTTGTTGAGGCAAACAGCTGTTTCCTTACAGGGCACAATAGTAAACAATTTAAGATCATTGATTTATCATTGTGTCATAAGCCAATGATAAATCAATGAAGACAGGAACAGATTTCTCTCTGTGCTGAAATCAATTTTCTTTGTGGGAGGTTAGGGATAATACCTGGTCACCACAGCTTTTTAAAAATGTAAATCCAGCCTGTTCTATTGGTATGTGTTCCTCAGCCAGAGGTTTGATTCAGTTACAGTGTTTTTCTGGGTATAAGACTATATTTTTGTCAAAATTGGTTAGACTAAAAACTGAGGGCCGTCTTATACACAGAAGCCAAGGAGAGAACCACCCAGTTGCAAAATTGTCATATTGAGTTGGAAAAGTGGGAGTTGTCTTATGGATGGGGCATCTGATGGAAAAATAAGGCAAGTCTCAATAGCAATTTATAAGAGTTGCTTACAATGGTGATGGTGTTGGGGAAGGACGCTGTGTTCTGTTTTCGGTGCAGGGAATTTAAAACATTTGTTTTTGTAGATTAACAATTAACGTTGATGGTTAATCTTGATCACCTTCTGCCTCTCAGTTTGATGTGACTTTCAATCAGTGGTGGTGAACCTTCGGCACTCCAGATGTTTTGGACCACAACTCCCCCAGTCCTTTGTCATTGCCAATACAGGATTGGAATTTTGGGAGTTGTCATCCAAAACAACTGGAGTGCCAAAGGTCCTCCACCACTGGTATAAAGAGAGCCTGGGATGCTTCTCTGTCCTTCTTGATGGAATTCATGTGCCTTATTTGCTGCTCAGCCTGAACCACACGGGGGAAAGGTGGAATAGTCTAACTGCTGCCTTCCTGAAGACCTGCTGAAGTTATGTCCCATCAAGTGGCCATGAACTAACTAGTAAATATATTGCTAATTGACAGACAGCCTCTAACATTTTGTCAATCCTGAGAAATTATTGCTATTTGCTGCAGTTGTTTCTGGATTATGATTATTCTACAGATGAGCACTGGAGGTGTTCAAGAGAAAATAGGACAACCATCCTTCAGGTCTGCTTTGATTTGGGTCCCTGCATTGAGGAGGGGGTTGAACCTGATGGTCTTATGGGCCCTTCTAATTCATTGACTGTAGGATTCTAGGATTAATTACCTCCAAAAGATCTTACTGCTAATGGTGCTTCTTGGGTCTTGCCAGTTAGCCTATAGTCTGTTTCCTTGTGTCAACTTATTGCATGTGAAATATTCCTCTTTTCCTACGCCTCCCCTCTTCCTGCCATTCCTGTCTTCTCCAGTGAGTTCTGCTCTAATAACTTCAAAGTACGATACAGTACTTCGCTTTAGTTATCATGACTAGCTTGATTCAAATTAGAAACCATTTACTTGTCATTCGGATGGGCTGTAGTTCCTAAAGCTCTCTTCCGCTGGAGAATTAATACATTTTTTATCTGTCATCTTTTTCATTGCCCATCTTCCATCTGTGTACAAAGTGATGGTTAATGTGTACTATAAATGATCTTAGCTTTGGTCTCCTGTGAAAACCCTTGCATCTTTTTTCTGTTCCCTTCATACCTGTCCTTCCAACTCTGTTTTCTCCTCATTTCTTGGAGGCAGTCTCCATTTGGATTGGTGCTTGAATCAAAGTGTACAAAATACATAATGACTGCCATTTCTGTATCGTCAATATTAAAGCTGCATAAATCTCCTGTAACAATTATTTTTCTCTTCTTAATATTTAATTGTATTCTAGTGTTTGCGCTTGCTTTTGTAACCTTCTCATTAATTCATCATTTCAGCTTGTTGCTGTTTTCTGCCAGTAGTATGGTGTCATTTGCCTGTCTTGAATTCCTGATGTTTGTTTTATCAGTTTCATCAATTTTCATTCCTCTTTCATGTGTATTAAATCCTTATTTTCCTATGATGTTTTCTGCATATAGACTGAACACACGGAAAGATGAAATACACCTTTAAATCAGTTGCCTCCAGGATAAAACACTTTGTAATTATATGACTAAGTCGTATTCCAGTCTACCTCATTTCATCAACACCAAGTTTTATAAGGCTTTAAAGTATTTCACAATTCTGAATCTACCAGGAATCATTTTTCTCGTCTCCCTGTTCCATTATTTGCATTGTACAGGTTTGGGTTTCCCCTTTGTATCTCTTTACATCACCAACTAACTAGGTGTCCTTTCAAGATTTAATCCAGTTACTTCACCCAGAACCATGCTATTTCACTTTACTTCCACCCCTTTCTGGTAACTGAGTGCCTTCCCAACTAGGAGTCTCATTGATGGTTACTTCACGTCCATTCTCGTCCCAGAAGGAAGTTCCTTGCGTGTTGATGTCGGTCACGGTCACATGGTCTTCTTCCCAGTTCCCATGTTCGCACGGGTGTGATGGATGATACTGGCATGACTGTTACTGCACGTCCTCATTCCGTGATGAGATGTGAAATTCCATGCCTTTGTTCTCCTTTTTTCGGCCCAACCTTCCGTTTTTCGATGTTTTGATTCTCTGAAGCCTTGCCTTCAATGCGTTACGGAGCTACGTTTGAGGCAATTGTATTTTAATCTCTCTGCACTGCATTGATGACTCCATAGGGAATGTACTGATGAATGGCACTTTGCACTTCTGCCACTAGATGGAGAATGGCACGTTGCGTGACGAGCCTTACCTCACGGGCACTCGTCTCAGAACGAGAAGCGTGACGAGCAGATTCCTGAGGCCAGGGAGGGGAATCTCTCATCCCGCTTAAATCCCAGTTCAGGGGGTGTGGTCGGGACGAACTCCCCTCGTCCTGCAATGGACGTGCATTTAAATTACTTCGTACCAGTCCCAAGCAGGACCGTGAACAGCGATGAGATGGACGTGAAGCATCAGCCATTGTCTAGCAGTTAACCTATTTTAGATTGTATCACTGTAGGTAGTATATATAATTTTTCGGCCCCCATCACCACTGGAACTGTAAAATCTCTTCTGCTGTGCAGCTGTTCATTCTTGAAGACGATGGATGTATCTTAGATCAGTTTCACAGCTTTGACTATTCCGCTTTTGATTACCCTCTTAGGAGTCTAGACTCTTAATAAGGTCTGCCCTTAATGGACTATATCCTGCTGATGGTGTTTTTCTCAGCTTCTTTAAACAATGAAACCTTGCCATGTTAAGACGCAAGGGTGAAGGAAAAATTGGAGAGGCATTAAAAAGATTGTCTTTCACGGGGTAGATGCAGCTATAATGGTATTAATGTGTGGATGGAAGGAGGAAGAAAAATGGAAATATGATAAATGGAAAGAATATATACATCTTTTTTTTCAAATGAATGGATAAAAATTATGCAAGAAGGAAAGACAGAATAAAATAAATAGAATTTTAAAGGAGTGGGAGAAGTATATAATTTGGATAAAAGGAAAGCCTGAGAATGAGAAATGGGCTAGACTATTCCATCATGCCTTAACAATGTTTAATATGAAAAGGTAGTGAAATTTGTGCTTGCTGGGGGTGGGGTGGGGTTTAACAAGGAAGGGACCAAAGGATGGTGTAATGTTTTTGGGATAGTTGTAAGGACTGAAAGTGTATGTTTGTTCCTCATGCAATAAATTAAAAAATAATAATAAAAAATTTAAAAAAACAGACACAAGGGCGAATCTGCACTGCATCCTTATTATAGCTTTCATATTGTTGACTGTAGTCTGGAAATTTCAGTCGTACAACAGGGCTTTGGCACACTGTGTTTTGACAGAGCTCCTGGGAATCATGCAGAGCTATGGGATTCTTTGGAGTTAAGCCACAATGCTAAATTGGTTTAACTTTTTTTTCCTTCCTAAGAGCATCAAAATTGCATGTTCTTATTGCTATAGTAGATTTCAAGCATGGAATTTAATGGCCAAGGCAGTTGTCTGCAATTTCTTTCAATTATTTCACTTTATTTTCTACCCGTTAAATGTTTAGTTTGTGAGAACGTTGTTCCGTTCAAAAACAATTGAGGAGCTGAATCATATTTTGAATCACTTGGGAGACCTCGGCTTTTTCCTGTTTCTGAGCCTTTGCTAAAAGTGCTCGCTGGTTTTAGTTAATGTGTCTCTGCCTCTCTGACTTTGCAATCTACCTAATGAAACTCTGCCAGAGCCAACGGTTTCTGGTTGCTTTGTACTGCTGGGAGAAAACAGATGCTGATTGCTATCATGCTGCTTCCTGCTGTGCGCTAATTCCTTTTCCTTTTTTTGTTCCTACAGCACCTTAACGCATGCATGCATCTTCCAGTCGGGTCTTTCCCCTCTCCCTGCTTCTTGGGTTGTAACATGCTGCATATATTTGCAGCGGCTACCATCCATCCCCATGTGCTGTGTTAAGGTTAAGCTACATCTGGAACTGCCAGGGCTCCACAACACCTGTGTGTGCCACGTGGCACACTCACTTTCTTTATGCTTGTGCTGGCAAAGGAGATACGATCGGTCTTAATAATGCCATGCTTTCTCTTCACCGTGCCATAAAAGTAATGACATAACGGAAGCTGCATATTGAGTCAAATACAGTAGGACCCCGGTATCCGCTGGGGATTGGTTCCAGGCCTTCCCGTGGATAATGAAAATGGTGGGTAAGAGAGAACGCCTGCCCACCCACCCCCAAACTGCTGTTTCCTGACAGTAGCTTGCTTTATGATTGCTGTTTTGAGATAGTAGCTTGCTTTATGGCTGCTGTTTGTGACAATAGCTTGCTTTACAGCTGCTGTTTTTGACAATAGATTGCTTTGTGGCTGCTGAATTATTTAATTCCCCCCCCCTCTGCCAACCGTGGATAACTGAATCAGTGGATAATGATTCAGTGGATACGGGGTCCTACTGTATATTAAACCTAAAAGGAGGCCAGAACTTGGTACTGTGATCTCAAGGCCCAGATATGGTAGTGCTTTTTACAGAGGTTTATTTTCCTCTTTGAGATGCCATCATGGTGGTCCACATAGTCAATACCAAGGAAAGAGTATAAAAGTAGATTTGAACTGGAGGTCTACAACTGTATTCGAATCCAGCACAAAATAGTAGGATTTAGCTGTGAGGTAATGAAATGAGGGCTGTGATGGAGAAGTGAGGGAAACAGACTTGCATGAATGAAGACCTGGTTGGGTTAGGAATAAAAAGACAAAGGTTCCACCCGCACCTGCGTGCTAGTTGTGTCTGACTCTAGGGGCAGTGCTCATCTCTGTATTCAGGCCGAAGAGCCAGTGTTTTGCAAGTCTGTGGCCATGTGGCTGGCATGGCTGCAAGGAAACACTGAAAAAAGGCACCTGAGGGAGGATATGATTTGAGACGTACAAAATTATGCAGCACAGGAGTAAAGTGGATAAAGGGATGCTCTTCTCCCTCTTGCAAAATACCAGAACTAGGGGACATCTACTCCAATTGAGGGCTGGGAGAGGGAGAACAGTCTAAAGAAAATATTTATTTACCCAGTGTGGTGTTAGTTTGGGGAACTCCCTGCGGCAGGAAGTGGTGATGGCATCTAGCCTGGATGCCTTCAAAAGGGGATTGGACAGATTCCTGGAGGAAAATTCCATCACAGGTTACAAACCAAGATGGAGATGTGTAACCTCCAAGCTTAAAAGCAGGGTACTTTAAGGGCCAGATGGAGGGGAGTGGTATCAAGAGACAGATATCTAGTCTCGTGCCCTCCCAGATGCATTTGGTGGGGCCACTGTGAGATACAGGAAGCTGGACTACATGGGCATTGGCCTGATCCAGCATGGCTCTTCTTATGTTCTTATGTACCCTCCTGCTTTTTACGGTACCTATTAATCTATTTGCATTTACATTCTTTCGAACAGCTAGGTTGGGAGAAGGGGAGGTTAGGAGTGCACACTTGCATATGTGAAGCCGAGCCTCATTGCTTAAAACAGAATACACCCCCCACAAGATTATTGAGACAATGTGTGAAATGAAGTCTGACACTCCAAAGCACACTTAAGTAGTTCATCGTGGCACTTACTGCTGATTAAAAAAGTAGCATGAGGCAAGTCACAGTTCACAATTCACTAGGAAATCCTTTGGAAATCCTTCCCTCAGTGGTATCAGAAACATTGTTGAAGAATGTGATATCTCTACCTTTTTCTTACGTTCCTGACTTCCAGGGGAAAAGGATCTTGCGTTTTACAGATATGGATTTTAAACACTAATTGTGTCATAGAAATACGATGGTAACCTAGATCAGGAAGATTTTAAACTCACACATCTACATTTGATTTCATATCAATGGACTGTAAGTGCCATAATCCCTCTTTGTTCTGCTTGCAACAGTAGAATGGTATGTATTTTTAGGGAGGACACAATGTACTTAAGGGTTGTACTTAAAAGGTTAAGACTTTTGAGTCTGTACTAAGAAACTTAGACTTGGAATAGTTAATCGCTGTGCCAGGGAATTTTCTTTACCAGAATCCACTTACTGGTTGTTTATAGACTGCAGATTATGGCAGTACATGCTGAAGTTGCTGCTTTGCCATGCAATATCTCAACAACCTCGATCCATGCTTCACAGGATCTAGATGTCTGGTGGGTGAAAAAAAGAGATAACATAAAATTATTATATACAAAGTAAGTAAGAAGAGCTTATATTGTCACACCCCTCCCCCCCCAACAGAAGCTGGTGGTGAAGGAAAGCAAGTGGTTACAATTATATAGCTTGCTCTAAAAGGTGCTTCGGGGATATTATAGTACCAGAAGAAGATTATACTGTTTAGGAGATAAGTGTATGTGACAAAGGTTTATATTTAGAGTGCTCAGTGCACTTGATTGTTCATTTAACACCATGTTCTTTTATGTGCCCTTTGAGTGCTATTTCTGTATAGTACAAGTAATCGCACATCATTACTGTAGAATGCAGCAACAATTTTGAATGTTTTTGATTTGGAATGTTTTTCACTGTAGCAAACTTTAAATGCACCAAGACTTAATTTTAGGGTGGTGGCAGGTGCAGGAACCATTCTAGCAATTTGGTGTTAAACCGAGGCCAAATGTAAGCCTCCTTGTGGAGAGTTCCAAATATTGTTCATATGGGCTAGCACACCACATACTGCTTGTAATGTCTGGATGCTCTTTTGTTGTTTGGTTCAAGACAGTTTTTCAGCAGTGAGAGTGACTATAGTGGAGCCCTTGCATTGGCCTGGAGAGTGTGGAGTTAAACTGAGCAGAATAAAAATCAATAATATTTCGTATTCTGAAAGTCTTGAACTAACTTCTGTTTTCATGAATTATAAGAAACAGGGATGTATAGATTCCTCTTTTGGGGCTAAAACTCCCAGGGGATCCTGGGAATTTAGTGTGGAAATTCAAGTCTGTCCATGTGAACAGGAAGGTTTCACATTGCTAGTCTCATGGTTTTGTAGCTACTTCATCTGAAACGATCAAGCTGTTTCTGGGTTGCATTACTAAAAGTTCCTTTAATCGATTTATATACCACTTAACCTATTCAAAACCATATTCCAAAGTGGTGTACAAAAAAGTGAACATACTTAAAAACAGCAAAAACAATCCTGGATAAACAAACAGTGAGATGACAGCCAGTTAAATTGTTTAAAAACAAAGGCTCTTGATTAGGGATGGGCATGGAATGAAAAAATTGTGTTTTGTTTCATTTCGTTTCACTTTAGCCGCAATTTTCCCCCCAAAATTTGTTGCGAAATGAAGCACTTGTGAACCATTTTGTAACTCTAAAACACAGCTCCCCTGGGTCCTAGAGGCACACAATTTGGACCCAAGGGAGCCATTTTACATAGTAACAAAATGGTTCATTTAAAATAAAAAAAACCACTGCCATTTCATTTCATTTTGTTACGAAATGTTGCCTGTCCTTTTGTAAGCTTACAAAATGATTTGTAAGCTTACAAAATGCTGAAACAGGGCTTCATTATTCACAAGGTGGCCATCCCTACTCCTAACAGATTTCTCAAAGTGATCAGTGTAGTCACTTAAAAACAAAAATCAGAATCAAAACATGCACACACACACACACACACAAAAGAAGAGTGAAGAAATGGGTCTAATACAGGCATGCCCAAACTTTGGCCCTCCATATGTTTTGGACCACAGCTCCCACAGTCCTTTGCCATTGGAAATACAGGCCTGGAATTCTGGGAGTTGTGGTCCAAAACATCATGAGGGCCAAAGTTTGGACATGCCTGGTCTAATAGGTACTTAAAAATATTCCATAGGGATACCAAGGTTGATGGAGTGGACAGAGTAATAGACTTGGACTCAGAAAACCTAGGTTCAAATACCTGATCACTCATGGAAATTCACAAAGATGTAGAACTGGTAAAACCACGCCTCAGATTTCTCACTTACCTTGAAAGTCCTGTAAGGATTGCTCTAAGTTGATTCTGACTTGATGACACACCACCCCCCCCACCACCACCACCACCACCAACAACAACAACAACAACAAGTTCTCCTCAGATACCAAACTGCTTTAAAAGGAGTAGAGCACTTTCAATTTTGTAATCTGTAGTCTAGGGAAGGCCTCCTCTGATTACCTCAGGGAAGGCAGAATGCCAGATAACATGACCCTGAATTTTTCAGGTTCAGAGGCTTGGATTCAGTACAGGAGTTGATGTTCTGCCAGCTGAAACACAGGGGCTCATGCGTTTGAATTTTCTAAAGTACATAAAATAGTGTACATAAGAAGGTAGTGTGTCAGGAAGAAGAATTATATGTAGTCTTTTACTTGTATGGATTAATAAAATAAAATATATGAGAGAATTCCAGTATAAGAATTGTCAACTGCAGTGTGAAGTCAAACGCAGCACCATGTACCTGCTGCAGCCCCAATGGAATTTGCTATAACGGTGTCTGCCTGTCCCCTTACATTTCGGGTGTTTCAGGTGGTGGTTAATATTTCATTTTTCAAAGCCCAGTCTGGATGTGACATCAGTCCTGGGTATTGTGTCGTGTGGTGACTGGCTTTGGCACTCACAGTGAAAACTACTTTGTTTTTGTGGCAGTCATTGTCTTCTTGTTTCTGCAGTGTCCCAGACAATATGAACAAGAAGATATGGGAAGGGGAATAATTCCCAGTATAGATCCTCTTATGCACATCAAAGAAGGCATATCAAGGACACTTGATATGCCTTTCTGGAGTTAGCCGGACTGAAGTGGTACCATTCTCAGTCATCTGCAGACAATGCTTCACCCCCCTGAACTACTATGTTTCTAGATAAAACCAATTGGTTTTATACCCTTTAGGAAGCTCTCTGGTTTGTCCAATCTCCTGGCCTGTGACATTATTTGTGTGTCCCCAGAAATGTTTTAAGCAAAGAAGAGTTACTAACATCTGTCACTTACATCTGTGACAGGCAGTGTGCACAGTGACTTAATTGTATTACCTGTCCACTCAAAAACTATACATCTACCATTGTTCCACAGTGACGTACACTCCTCATAGTGTAACGTTTTGCTGTTTTCCTGATTGTGCAAAACGTATTTAACCGGTGACACAAAGCTTTCTCTTTGCCCTGATGCTTCACAAAATGGCTGGTGGAGCAGCTGCAAAAGCATATACATATTTTTGTGTTGTGACCTTCCTTGCCATCTCAGTGGTTGTAGCGTCAAAGCAAAGTAAAAGCAAACTGTTCTGCTTATATACCGCCCCATAGCACTTCAAGTACTCTCTGAGCGGTTTTACCATTTAATTATGCAGGCTTACACATTGCCCCCTCCCCCCAGCAAGCTGGGTACTCATTTTACCGACCTCGGAAGGATGGAAGGCTGAGTCAACCATGAACCGGCTACCTGGGATTGAACCCCTGGTCGTGAGCACAGTTTTACTTGCAGGACAGGCATTTAACCACTGCGCCACAGGGCTCAAGGGCTTTAATGGCAGGTTTGGTCGCCTATTGCTTTCTCTTCCGGCACTAGCAGCTCCATTTGCCATATTACTACCAGTGCCTCTTTACCTCTGCTGACGTTGCTGCTGTTTTAATAAATCCTGTGAACTTTTAATAGAAATAATTTGTCCTGGTGTTTCTCTACTCCGGGGGTGACAAATGTCTCCTTGCTATGCTCCGTTGTTACTCTGGGATTACTGAAATACCCCTGGTTCAATACATTTTTGCACATTCATCCAAAATGGATGCAAGTTGATGGACTAGGGCTCTGAACAAGGTTTGAAATCTCCACTCACCCACGGAAACTGACAGGGGAGTAGAAGTGGGGAAACCGCTCCTTAAAATATCTCAACTAGAAAAATCTATTAGGGTGAATAATACATCAGTTCTGACTTAACAGCCCATAGCAAAAATATATCAGAGTAACTAAAATGAAACAGTAATCTCTACATTTTGATTTTGTAAAAGCCAGGCTCTTTTTGTTGTCCAGAAAGGCTGTTTATTCTTCCTAAAATAATCCTTTTCTCTTCCCCACCTTCTTGTCATCCAACAGGAAAAAATTGGTACCTGGTGCATTTAGAACTTACAGTGACGGATGTAAATGACAATGTACCTGAATGGGTCATGAAACCATTCCCCTACTTAGCCACAGTTCCAACCAACGCCGCGGCAGGCACCAGAGTGTACAAACTGTTGGCTGAAGATCAAGACGATGAAGAAAATGGAGCCATTGAATATTTTCTTATGGATGGTAAATAGCGCTGTTAAACTCTCAGATTGTGCATTGAAGCCAAAAGAGAGGTGGAGAGGGAGACCTTGTTGGGAGGTTGATTGCTGTATTTTGACATGAACATCTGTAGATCCAGTCCACTTCCTCAAGCATTGGAATGAAGTTATATGTCCTATTTATACATGGCCCCATGACATAAATATGCATAATTATAATAGTCATATAGTTTTCCTCTGAGGAAGTGGATTTGATCCATGAAAGCTGACTCTAAAACACAGCAGTTGGTCTTTAAGGTGCCGCAACATCTCTCTCTCTCTCTCTCTCTCTCTCTCTCTCTCTCTCTCTCTGATATACTTGTACAACTATTTCTTTAAAAGCTACCACTATGATAGAATGTGTATGAATATATCTAAACTGGGTTTGGCTGTACTTCCTGTGCATTATTAACTCGGTGCTTGGCCGTTTGCAGTTATTTCTAAAATAGCATTCTGAATAAAATTCTGTCAAATTCACTGACTTGAGATAGTCCAGAGGACTGTAAATCAGTTGCCTGTATATCATGCAGCAGGTCTCAGGTGGAAGGCCTGGCATCTTCGTAGAAAAGGATCCAGTATATAGCTGATTGAGAAGAAAGCGCAGACGGAGACAATAGTGGTCTTGAGGAGAGCTCGGAGAACTTTTGGGCATCCTCATAGTTTGCCCTATAGGTTATGAAATCCTCACCCAGCACGGCGGATAGTGGAAGTTTATGGGAACTGCCGGACCTTGTTTTAGGACAGGCATGTCCAAACTTCGGCCCTCCAGATGTTTTGGACTGCAACTCCCACAGTCCTTTGCCATTGGCAATCTAAGCTTAGAATTCTGGGAGTTGTGGTCCAAAATATCAGGAGGGCCAGAGTTTGGACATGCCTGTTTTAGGACATCATTCCTTAGTTCAGGCATGTTCCAACTTTGGCCCTCCAGATGCTTTGGGCCACAACTCCCACAGTCCTTTGCCAATGGAACTACAGGCTTGGAATTCTGGGAGTTGTGGTCCAAAACATCAGGAGGGCCAAAGTTTGGTCATGCCTGCCTTAGGTGATGAAGGACTGTGGAAGAATAGGGCAGTGCCTGCAATTGTCATCTCTACCATTCTCCCTGGCACTCACCCTTTGAGGGCATGGCTTGCTCTACACATGTAACTCTGGTGCAAAATTGCAATGGAATCATACTGATTAAGGACAGATGACCCTCCTGTGACATGCATTTGTAAGTGTGGTGCATTCCCATATGGTAAAAAAAATAGGTAAAGGCTCCCCCCGCACATACATGCTGGTCATGTTGCCTAATTTGCACGTTGTTCCTTTAATCCCAGTTTACAGTTTCATATTTGCATTTTTTTTTTGTAGGTGGGGAAGATAGATTCCAGGTGGAAAAGGACACTGGCTGGATCACAACAACTGGTTTGCCTTTGATGGAGGAGAGGGAGTATTTATTAACTGTGCTAGCGGCTGACAAGCCTGGTCGCCAAGGGTCCCCTGCCTCTGTTTTTGTGTTGGTTGGCCACCGAGCACCGCAGTTCACTAACGCGTCCTACACGGTTTACATTCCTGAAAACATTCCAGTGGAGGAATCGTGAGTATTGACATGGAGTTTAGTTGTTTAAGTAAGAGTAAAATTCCATGGTTAGAAGAGACCTCTAAGAGTGGATGCTTGAATGATGGTTGTTCAACTTCAAATCCAGGCATTGTCAGGCAGTGGTAGCAGAGGCTGGTCTAAGGGACATGCAGGCAGATGTCGCTGGGCCTGACGAATCATAGTCCCATGCCATTAAATCCATTCTGCCCTCCAGTGCTGAAAACCCCCACTCATGTCTGTGTTGGTCAAGTGAGATGTTGAGAGGCAAAGTCTGGGAGTGGCTCCAGAATGACACCGTATGAGGGGCAGTGGGGAATACCCTGCACTCACTGAAGTACTGTTGCGACCACATATGCTGTGATGCTTCACTGCTTAGGATGGGCCTCCCTTAAGGTCACTTTCCGTAAGAGCTTGCTCAAATCTAGAGCTAGTCGTGGGGAACTGTTAGGTTTGGAGGTTATCAGAAGAGTGCAAATTCTTCTCCCTAACAAGCCTATTCAGGCCATTGTTCATCTTATGAGCCTAATTCAGACCAGGGTGACAAGAGGTCAAAGCTGCCTATAAGATGGAGGACTTGCACTAGCTGTATTCAGACCGATGAAGCTGTTTGGATGAACAGCAAAACGTTTCTATTTCTCAAAAAAGAAGTCCAGTAGCCATGACTCAACTTCCAGATAAACTCACCTGGATGACTGAGAATCTTCACAGACATATCTTTGGGAAATTGCATCTCCTGGTGCTTGAAAAATGGTCTACTATGCCCCAATAATTGCCTTGCTTTTTATTAAAGTTGTCCTTACCTATGACTTTGCAATCTGTCAGGCTATAGCTGTGGGTTTTTTGATGCTTTTATATCACAGAGGACAAAAATCAAATGATGGTTTCTATTTCACTGCTTCCTGCTATGTGCTAATTTTGCTAAAATTTGCCTATTTCAGACAATTGACATCATTTGGATGGAAATTTTTTGGGTGATGCTTCTAACCATTAAGAAAGAGGGGTGGATGGCCATAATCTCGTTAGCCATAATCTGACTGGTTAATTATGCTGGCATAAACTGTACTGACACGTTGCTGCTAGTTAACAGGTTGGCACCTGTATCCCTTGATGTAAGTCCGTTACCTGAGCTGTAATGAGGGATACAACTGACACCTCTTTACCCATCAGCAATTCAATTGTCTTGGTTTACACATTATACCTGATTTGCGCTTTCTAACCAGTAAAATTCTGTCTATTGTTTATGTGATGTGATAAATGCTGTGTAGCAAGTTGCCCTCTTTTTCAGAATCTGTAATATTATAATCTTACTCGATGTAGGGCCTGACCCCTTGCGGTCTATGAGACTTTGTTGAACTTTGGAGCAGCTGATCTGACAGTCTGTCATAATTTAGTGCCTGTGTAATCGGATTAAACTTAAATGGTTTACTATCTGATCTGCAGGGCTTGTGATCTAAGCACACTAGGTTTTGAAGCTGCTGCTTTGAAGGCAAGAAAAGATGTTTTCTTGTAGCCTCGCACCAGTGAGAAACTCAGTCTTATGTGACTGTCTGTACCAGACCCATGGTGGCCAATCTAACGTCTAGTACACATGGTCACATCCTCTTTGACGGAAGATCACTGATGTATTTGTGGCCTTTGAGCATATTACATTAGGTGGGTTGTTTAAGGACACCACATCTCAAAAAAGACATATTGCATCTCAAAAAAGACATACTGGAAAAGGTGCAGAAGAGAGCGACTAAAATGATTACTGGCCTGGGGGACCTCACTTAAGAGGAAAGGCTAAAACATTTGGGGCTCTTTAGTCTGAAAAAAAGGCACCTGAGGGGGGATATGATTGATCGTAAACAAACTTTCAATTCAAAAAAATAATGTAGGGCATGAGTAAAGTAGATAGAGGGACGCTCTTCTCCCTCTCACAAAATGCCAGAACTAGGGGACATCCACTCAAACTGAGGGCTGGGAGAGTGAGAACAGACAAAAGAAAATATTTTTTTTACCCAGCGCGTTGTTAGTCTGTGGAACTCCCTGCCACAAGATGTGGTGATGGCATCTGGCCTGGATGCCTTCAAAAGGGGATTGGACAGATTACTGGAGGAAAAGTCTATCACAGGTTACAAACCATGATGATGTTTAATCTGGAGGCTTAAAACTAGGGTACTTCAAGGGCCAGATGCAGGGGAGTGGTATCAGGAGACAGATAGCAAGTCTCGTACGCTCCCGGACACATTTGGTGGGGCCACTGTGAGATACAGGAAGCTGGACTAGATGGGCCTTTGGCCTGATCCAGCATGGCTCTTCTTATGTTCTTATGACAGTTTGAAAACTTCCTTACAAAATACTTCCACATCCTTAAAAGTAAAGCAGCATCCCCATATTTACTGTTTCAGTTACCACAGTCTCACTTGTGGTGAACCATGGTTCAAAATGAAGGACAGACCCTTAATTTTCTCCTCCTCCACCTCTTCGGGCCAGGGAGCAGTAGAGCATCCTCCTGGTCATTGTTTGGAGGTCCCTTGCCTTCTGCCAGCTTGTTGGCCATGCAGAAGGCCGTGTTTGCGGCTATCTACAGTTTCCAGCATCTGCAGGATGTGTGTGCACTTGGAACCTGTCCCCTCTGGCTATGAGCACCCTCCTTCTGAAAGTGATGAGAATACAGTGTTTGTCACACAGTAACGTTGTTTCGGTTTATTAGCTTACTCTTGCCATGTCGTGTCACAACAGGAAAAACCAACAAACCAGTGTTACTTTTTCCTCCTTATTTCAAAGCTCTGACATGTTTTCTGGCATCCTAGATTCTATGTGCTTCGGATGTTTTAACATAACTATTTGGAGTGGCTAAGTGCATCCGATCTCGCCTGATTTCGGAAGCTAAGCAGGGTCAGCTCTGGTTAGTACTTGGATGGGAGACCACCAGGGAATACCAGGTGCTGTAGGCGCCTGGAGTAGGAACTGGCAAGTCACTCCAGTATTCCTGCCAAGAAAACTCCATGAACGTGGAGTCACGAAGAGTCGGTCACGACTGTAACGACATATCACAATCAGCAGTATGTCATTATCCTAACATTGGTTGTAGTAATTCCCTCTGTAACACACAACACAAGGGTGCTGTGCAGCTCGGCTACCCTTTTTGTCTCTGCGTTTAAAAAAAGATGAGGATGAAATAATGGAAAAAACCCCTTGACGTCTGCAGTTTGAAGAAGTTATCGTGCACTTTTTGTTAAAACAAGTATTCCTGTGTGGTCCTGGTATAGAATGACATCTCCTCCCATCAAAGCCAACAGTCTAAAGAGGTGCATGTGGATTCACCAATGGTTTCCATCTTAGGGCCTTTTCACATGACCCCTAAGATCCGCTGGCCACTTAAATTCGGACCAGAGATCTTGGGGGTTCGTTGCTGTTCCTCCGTCCCCACCCCTCCGCACTTCCTTGCTCCTGTCTGCGTGAGGGGAGGGAGAAAAAAAGAGAGGAAAAAATGCAGGCTCACCTCCGAAGCCGCCCCTCGTCGTCCTCATTCCTTCTCTTAAAGGGGCGGGAGGCAAAAAACAAACAAACAGAAGCGAGGAGAGCCCAGCACTCACCAGATTACATCCGGATCTGGGGATTTTCACCCTCCGAGAGCAGGTACATGAAAAGTGCACTGGGACGCGCTTAGGTGGGCGTGGTCGCACTTAATTATCTGTAAACTCCGGAGCTGGTGGGGAAATAATTTTAAGCTCCGGAGCTGGGAGCCATTTGCCGCGGAGTTTAGGGGTTGTGTGAAAAGGCCCTTAGTGAGAAGCAGGCTGCCTAATGTCAAACTGGACACCCGTAGAGTTGCAGTTTATCACGGGCGGAAATAAGCTGCATGGCTGAAGCTGGTCTCTCGGTTTCTCTCTCTTCCCACAATGTCCCCCCCCCCCCCCGGGAAGCCGTTCCCAGTGGCTTTTGCTCCTGTAGCAAATCACATCAGGAGGCCCAGCTGGGAATCCAACTCCCATGTTCTGGTTCTGGAGCCAGATGCCTAAACCACTGAGCCAGCTTAATGAGTTTAAGGGGATGAAAAGAGCTCTTCTCCCCATTGGGCCCGTGGAAGAGTCCCAGGGTCCCACCGGAAGTCAAGAATGGTGAATCATTTCTACCTGAAAAGAGTAACTGTAAGTCAGTTGGGATTGATGAGGATGAAGCTCATTAAAAGAACTGGAGGATGTCAACGTGAGTGATGAAAAAATAGCCCAGTAAAGAAAATTAGCAGTGCTGTTGTCAGTATATTTCTACCTCTCACTTCTTTTTAAAACGTATTTTATTTCAAATTAAAATACTATATGTACATAAACACCTACTGCACACACACACACACACACACACACACACACACACACACACACACACACACACACACACACACACACACACACACAGAGCATGTGTATATGCGTGTCTCTGTGCACACTGGCGCCTCTACTTATGAGCAGCTCGACTTAAGAGTAATTCGACTTAAGAGTGGAAAATACAGCGTTTGAACCGCTGCCTTACAAATTTTAGATGTGCTCACTTTTCAATTTTTTATTTATTTATTTATTTATTTATTTATTTATTTATTTTAGATAGGGCTGCTCTACTTAAGAGTTGTTTGACTTAGAGCATGCATTCGGAACGGATTAAACTCGTAAGTAGAGGTACCACTGTAGATGAATCTCAATATCTTATCTGCAGCTTGAATATCATTAAATATTATAATATATAATGTTAACATTTTAAAATAGTATATAATATATCAAAACTGTCTCTACATCTTTATATTTTTGTCCTGAGCTTTTTGGTCAAATTGTAATGTAATGGAAACTCTTCCTTCCTTCCTTCCTTCCTTCCTTCCTTCCTTCCTTCCTTCCTTCCTTCCTTCTTTCCTTCCTTCCTTCCTTCCTTCCTTCCTTCCTTCCTTCCTTCCTTCCTTCCTTCCTTTTGTTCTTTCTTTCTCCAGCTTCTTAACAGTGTCTGCTTTCTCGCATCAAAACAAGTTGCTGAGTTACAGCCTTGTAACAAATCCAAACGGGTTGTTTGCTATTAACCAGGCGACAGGTGACATCTGGTTCAGTCGAAATGTGGACTATGAGAGTGAACAGCACCAGTATTTCCTTGTGGCCGAGGCAAGGGAAGACCCAGGGCAGCTTAGCAGTACCGTTGAGGTGAGCGCTCCATACGAATGGCGCACATTCGGCCTTCTCCTGGTATGTTTTATTAATCAAGAGTGTGGCGGCTGCACCTGGCAGGGAAAAGATATGCCACCTTGAAGGGAATTACATGCTAATGATAGGATGTTCTTCCTTCCTGGATTTCATCCCGCCTCCACCATCCCCAGCAGGATTGCTCCTGCTTCAGTGCAGTGCAAAGCAGTAGGAAGGGAAGAAGCTGCCCCAATGTTGTTGTATTCCGCTGTTTCATTCAGCTTCCCCTAGCTTGAATTCCTCCAGATCTGTTGGATTGCAATATTCAACCTGCTGGATAGAGTTTATGTGAACTGGGTTCTAGTAAGCCTGGAAGGCACCAGGAAGAGGGGGAGTGGGGTGGAGGATGCTGGTATATTGTGACCCACTAGGTTGGACTCTTCTGGGTCACCAGGTTGAAACAGGGCTCAATTGTAGAGATGGGCATGAAACAAGCAATTTTTCATTTTCGTTTTCGTTTTTTCATTTCATTACGTAACGAAACGAAAAACAAATTTTGTCTCCAAAATGAAACGAAACGAACCGAAACAACAGAAATTTTGTCGTGCGTTTCGTTTTTGTTGCGGCAAATACATTGAACTGTAATGAATGCTAATGAAACAGCAAGTTTTCATTTTCATTTTTTCGTTTCGTTACGTAACAAAACGAAAACGATTTTTTTTTGCAAAAAATTCACAAAAAACGAAAACGAACCAAAACGGACCCCCAAACGACAAACGAAACACCATTTTTTTGTCGTGCCCATCTCTACTCAATTGTCTCCACCGGCCCCTCGGAGAGCAAAGGGAACTTTTTGGCTATTTGAAAAAGGTTAAAAACCTCTGTGTGAAGGCTCCCAAGAATACTATAAAAAAATCTCCCTGGGGCTGCACATTGTTCTAGAGATCAGTGGTTCCCTAACTTTTGTGAGTTGCAGCAACCCCTTTTTAGAATAGCCAAGTAACCAATTGACCCCCCCCATTTGCATAAAAAGTCATTTTGATGGGGTAAACACAAGGCTTCTCAGAAAGTAGAGGCATCTTTCTCCCCCAAAAGATTTATTTCTCACATTTACTTTAGTACAGGGCTGTCCAAACTTTGGGCCTCCAGATGTTTTGGACCACAACTCCCAGAATTCCAAGCCTGTATTGTCAATGACAAAGGACTGTGGGAGTCGTGGTCCAAAACATCTGGAGGCGCAAAGTTTGGACACCACTGCTTTAGTATCTGGCTCTGAAAGGTGAAGGAAGAAATTATTTAACAAGGGCTTCAACCCATATAAGGTCTCCTGTAACCACCCCAGAAAGCACTTTGTGACTCTGTTGGGGGTGATGACCCCCTCACCAGGTTGGGGAAACACTGTTCTAGGCGCTCATGGAATTTCAGTATCTCGTTGTTTCCAATGATGATTCTGGTGAAAAGGAGATTCGTCAGCCATTTTAGGCTAAATATTTGTTTCAAGCCTTAAAAAGTTGTTACTACAGTGGACCCTTGTATAACAAACAGCTTGTATAACATAAAATCTGTACAACATAAAAAATTCCGGAGATAGGGGAAATTTGCTTAACATAATCGCCTATAGGGAAAATTCGTACAACATAAAAATGGGATTACTCCATTTTCAATGCATTCCTATGGAAATTTGTATAAAGGAAAATTTGCTTAACATAATTTCATTTGGAACGAATTAATTCCTTTATACAAGGTACCACTGTATTTGGAAAACCCTACTGCTTTTAAAACATTTTTGAGGCAGTTCCTAACAGACTAAAAATTGGAGACACAATGGTTAACCTGCTTTGTTCTTAGTAGCCACCCAGAGTGACTTTTGGTCAGATCACACAACATATCAAACAAACAAACACTTTGCCATCTTGTCCTTTCAGGTTTGGGTGGTAATCACGGATGTCAATGATTGTGCCCCGGAATTTCAGCAGTCCATCTACACCAAAGACAATGTTCCTGAGTCAGTCACTCCAGCGACTGCGCTTTTACAAGGTTGGCCTTCTTTGTTTTGAAGGGGGAAAAAAGGATTCTGTATCTTTCTCTCACATGAGGTCCACCTGAGCAAAGCATATTCTGAACGCTGTTCCATGGTCTGAGGGAAGATGTGAAGCTAGTAAAAGGCAGAAATGGCGTGGGCAATGCGACTGAGGTAAATGGGGTGTAGTAAGTGACCAGGAATTGCAGGTGGTCTCAGAGACTACTCTTCCCATTATGTTTTTATATCAAGGACCTTTCCTTGAATCTGAAATTTAAGGAAAGGATCCACTGCTGCCTATAGCCTGCTCCTTGATCAAGGGATATAGAAAATATCGTTCCCTTTGCTTGTTTCCTTCCTCCTTCAGGCAGCAGGTGAGTTTGGGTCAAAGCAAATTTTTGTTTGATTTCCCTAGCCTGGTCTTAAGGCTTAAAATGGAAGACAATCCAGGGGGGAACCTCCCTTATCAGGAACAGCTAAAACATTTGGGGCTCTTTAGTCTGGAAAAAAGGCACCTGAGAGGGGGGGATATGATTGAGACATACAAAATAATGAAGGGCATGAGTCAAGCGGATAGAGGGACACTCTTCTCCCTCTCACAAAATACCAGAACTAGGGGACATCCACTCAAACTGAGGGTTGAGAGAGTGAGAACAGACAAAATATTTTTTTTATCCAGCGTGTTGTTAGTCTGTGGAACTCTCTGTCACAGGAGGTCGTGATGGAATCTGACCTGGATGCCTTCAGAAGGGGATTAGACAGATTCCTGGAGGAAAAGTCCGTCACAGGTTACAAACTATGATGGAGATGTGTCATCTCCAGGTTTAAAACTAGGGTACTTCAAGGGCCAGATGCAGAGGAGTGGAATCAGGAGACAGAGATCTAGTCTCGTGCACTCCCAGAGACATCTGGTGGGGCCAATGTGAGATGCAGGAAGCTGGACTAGATGGGCCTTTGGTCTGATCCAGCATGGCTCTTCTTATATTCTTATGTTCATATCAGAGTAGCTGCACTGCAGCCTGAGCTAGCTTGTGGTTTTCTTGTTTTGTTTTGTTTTTTGCTTTTTTTTTTGCAAGGGTTCAGGTAATGCAGGGAGGAAGAATAGAACCACATCTGATGCCTTGAGCATATTGGAGAGAAATGTGGTATAAATGGAACAAATAAAATAAGAAATGAACTGTCCTGCAATTGCCATTTGGGTAGTCATAGCTGTCCATCCTACATTGCCTTAACAGTGTCAGCCAGTGACTGCGATTCAGCAGAAAATGCAGAAATACAATATTACACACTGAGCCCTGATTTCAGCATTTCTGCCCCAAGGCCTTATCTTCCCATCAGCAGAGCTGGACTATGAACACCCTAATCACTTGTACGAATTTGTAATAATGGCTGTTGATAAAGGAGAACCGCCAAGGACCGGAACTGCAGTGGTCAGGATCCGTATATCAAACGTCAATGATGAAGCACCCAGGTTTTCACAACCAGTGTAAGTATATAATATGGGGTTTTATTAGAGCTGTAGATACTAAAATTGCTATGGGTGTTTTTGTCTGGTCTTCCTATTGGTGCTAACAGTTAAATCAAAATATTTAGAAAGCACTATTGTAGTTAATGGAAATAATGAAGACAGGAATGAAACCATGTAAATGGACTGTAAAACATTCAAATCATGAAAACAAAACCACTGCCACTATAAGCACTTTTTTAAAAAAGCCCAAGTTAGAACATGTATTTTGACACCTTTTCTAAAAGCTGAGAGAAGGGAAATCAGCTGTAGTTGCACAGAGATTGGATTCTACAATTTGGGCTGTCTCCAAGGATAAAATCCCTCTCAGAATGCTGTCAAAGTGCTTTGAACATTATAAAGCACTTTAAAGTAAAGGCTTATTTACAAAATGAAGTCTAAAATTCCAATCGGCCAGCCCAGAATATTCCATTCTGTTCTTCCACCCAGTTTTTTATCTCCCTTCCAATAACTGTCAGCCTTCTATATCCACTGAGCATCCCCAATCCATCTCATATTGTCTTGTGTATTTTTTTCACAGGAACATAATTATGTTCCAGTGGTGTAAATTCCAGGGACAAACTGTCAGCAGTTAAGGCAGTGGTTCCCAACCTGGGGGTTGGGACCCCTTTGGGGGGTCGAACGACCATTTCACAGGGGTCGCCATGAGCCAGTGAAGAAAAAGCCACAAACGGCTTGGGTCTGGAGGAGGAAGGTGGGGGGGGGGGGAAGAGTGAGTTACACCTTGATAGGTTGCAGGGGATGTCAGTCAATGGCACCGGAGGATGTGAGGGAAGTTATGGCACCTGCGGCAGTGGCCTGCCAAAGGAGGCTTGTGGCCTCTTCCAAGCAGGTCAAGGGGTCACCACAACATGAGGGACTGCATGAAAGGGTTGCGGCATTAGGAAGGTTGGGAACCACTGAGTTAAGGTGTCTGCACTTTTTTTTTGTTTACTCTCAAACCATACAGCTGTATGGTTTGTGCTTTTGATCATGGTATGTGTTGTGGAAAGTTGCTCCCGGAAATTATACCAGTGGACTTATAACACTGGATGTAAGTAACAGAATACAGTCACCCCCTGCCATTTCACGGTTCAGGTACTGCGATCCCACAATATCATGGGATCGCAGTACCTGCGCCTCGGGGCCGCGCAGGGGGGCGGCGGGGAGCGATTGTAGTAGTAGCTATCGAGAGATGGCTTGCATCTCACAAAGAATGGGAATAATGTGTTTTGTAGGGCTGGGTGGGCATGGACTATGCTGATTTGTTTGAGGAGCTGGGTATGAAACCTTATCCGGGACTTAGATGCAGTTTTAAAACCAGCCCTGACTCCTGCAACATCTGAACATCATCTGGCGAATACCAACTTGCCACACAGGATCTCAGTGCCTCGTAGACGACACCTTCTACCAAGATTGTATTTTGGTACAATGCTATTGAAAGCTCAGCTTGCATTTATTTTATTTTATTAGTGACCTTATAAAGGTACCACCTAGCTTAGCCTTGTATTGGTTTTTTTGGGGGGTCACACAGCTCAACCCTTCTAAGTACAGTGTATTTCAAAGAGACACAGTGTAGTAGCAATGGGATATTTTAGTTATCCTGATATCTGTTGGGGGGGGGGGGGCAAATTCTGTCAAGTATGGCCCCTACAAGAATTTCCTGACTTGTGTGTGCTAATTTTCTTCTCCAAAAATCAGAGAAGGAAACTAGAGGACCAGCTACCTTTGACTTGCTTCTTACCAACAGAGACAACTTGGCGGAGGGAGTGGCAGTAAAGGGAACTCTGGGTGAGAGTGACCATGTTCTACCATAATTCTTGATTTCAAAGGAAACCAAAGCAGAGTGTAGCTACACATATATGCTGGATTTTTTAAAAAAAAGGCCATTTTAATAAACCGAGAACAAGGCTTAGTTAGGTCATCTGGCAGGAGATCTTAATGAGAAAAGGATCCCCAAAAGGGTGGTGGTTTCTAAAATAAAATAAAAATCTAAGGTACAATTCTAAACAAAAGAAAAAAAGGTGGGAGACGGGGAAAAGGCCATTGTGGCTTCACAGAAAACTCAACGAGAACCTCACAACAAAGTACTATGGAATGCAAAAAAATCTGTTCCTCTGAAAAGCAAAGCAACACGAACCACAAGTTTCGTCAGTTCATTCCCATCTCTAGTAATGGACCTACTTGTCTTGGGTGGTTTTTTTTGTACTACTGGGCAGAAAGGCAACCAGCTTGTGTCTATCATTCAGAATGGAATTCCTTTTAATCTGTAGTTGTAATCTCATCTCACTTCATATGTTTGACAGCTACAGGAGTTTCGTTTCTGAAGATGCAGGTCCCAACACATTGATAGCAGCAGTACACGCCATTGACCCTGATGGAGATGGTGTTTCTTACCGTATTACCGGAGGGAATCAAAAGGGGAATTTTGTTATTGATTCTCAAAAAGGTAATGGTGTGCCTGTTTTAAATCTGAAGGTCTTATTTGTTGCACATAGATTACAGGTGGTTTGGTATATGTGTCCAAAGCAGCTCTTGATCTATGTCTTTAAATAAATGCATGTGGCAGTATTTAATTCATCCAGGTAGTTTCTTTCTTTAATGTTGGGAGTTGCTCCTCATCTGTGTAGTGATGTATTGAATTAGAGTTTTTTTTTGTTGCTATTGGTCCCAATCTGCTTCCAGTTCCTTGGAAAAGAAAGCAGGAAAATAGCAAACGTGACAGTGGTATAGAGAGATATTAGAACCACCTTCTTGGATCTTGGTGGTTGCCCCTTATTTATGGAATAAATTGCCCCCTGAAATATGTTTGGCCCCCACGTTAAAAATTTCCAAAGGCCGACTAAAAAACATGGCTGTATAGAGTAGCTTTCCTGGAATCTTGATCTTTGTAATCTACAACACCAGGAAATTTCTTTTTCTATCTCTTGTTACTCTAACTTGATTTCTCTGGTGTATTTTTGCTAGTTAAATTCTATTTTTGTCAATGTCTTATTCTAGTCATCTTTGCTTTAAGTTTTACCTGCTTCCACATTAGTTTAGTACTTATTGTGATGGTTTATTGTTCATCATCTGTATTATTTCTATGTTGTAAACTGCCCTGAGTGGCCTTTGGGCTAGGCGACGCAGTAGAAAAATAAAATAAAATAAAATGAATATAAAACAAAACAAAAACAGGAGAGATCCAAATTCTCATCATTGGCCCGACCCACTAGAGCAGTGGTCCTCAACCTGTGGGTCCCCAGATTTTCCTGGACTGCAACTCCCAGAAACCCCTTCCAGCACAGCAAGTGGTAGAGGCTTCTGGGAGTTGCAGTCCAGGAACATCTGGGGACCCACAGGTTGAGGACCACTGCACTAGACTCATCCCAGTCCTTTGCTCTTCGGATTGTCACCCCCCGGGAGGTGCGCAAAACTTCTACCTGGCATCGCGCCTTCTCAGTGGCTTGTCCCACTTTGTGGAACCGTCTTCCGAGTAATATTAGGACTGCAGAATCCCTCCCAGTGTTTAAAAAGCTTTTAAAAACTTGGCTCTTTACGGCTGCGTTCGGTGACCTCGGAGCTTGATTTATTTTTGAGCAGAGATTTGATTTATTATGCCCACCCATTTTTCTTCACCATCTTACATTAGTTTTATTATTAGTATTATGGCTTTGTTAGTTTGTACTATGGAATTTTATTATTTGTTAGCCACCCTGAGTTCCTTTGGGGAAATCTGGCGGGATATAAATATAAAAATAAATACATGAATAAATAAATTCTAATTCGTAACTTAACTGTCAAGCTCACATTTGCAGTCTTTCTTTTAGTGGTCATGGTGAAATCATTGTGAATCATTTAGGATAATGGAAGGAGATGGGGTGAGAATGAGGAGGGTTACCGTGCATATGAATGACTCAGTGGCTTAGGGCCTTTTCACACGACCCCTAAGATCTGCTGGCTACTTAAATTCGGACCAGAGATCTTAGGGGTTTGTCGCCGTTCCTGCGTTCCCACCCCCTCCGCACTCCTGGCTGCTGGCTGCATGAGGGGAGGGAGAAAAAAAAGGAAGAAAAGAATGCCGCTCACCTCCGTTCTGCCATCTCGCTTTGCTCCCGGCAGTACATTCAGATCTCTTAAAGGGGCGGGGGGCAAAAAAAAGAACAAACAGAAGCAAGGAGAGCCCGGCAGTCACTACTGTTATATCTGCATCAGGAATTTTCACCCTCTGAGAGCAGGTACATGAAAAGTGTGCTGGGACGCACTTAGGTGGGCGTGGTCGCACTTAATTATCTGTAAACTCCGGAGCTGGTGGGGAAATAATTTTAAGCTCCGGAGCTGGGAGCCATTTGCGGTGGAGTTTAGGGGTCGTGTGAAAACGCCCTTAGAGAAGGTTCTTTTTTCCTGGGCAACCCTGAAGTCAAGGTTTTCTAAAAGTCTGATGGTACAAGCCTGCAGGTTTGACAAAATGTTTTTGTTTGGAGATTGGGGTGAAAGTTCTTTAGAAAGATTCCGCCCCCCCATCTTGAAGTTGACATGTGTACATGGAAGGTGCTCTGGAGCTACCTGCAGCTGCCTTTTTTTTCAACCTTGTCATTGCCTCTTTCATGGCTTCCCTCCTCCTGGTGGCAAGCAGCTGTCATTTTCTGTTTTCCCAGAGTTGGGGCATTTTCTTTGCTTTGCAACTCTGCGGCAGCTGCAGGTCACTGGAAAAAGTAAGCAAAGCAAAGTTTCTGCTTATATACTCATTCAAGCACTCTCTGGGCGATTTACAATTTAATTATGCAGGCAACATTCTCTACCCCCCTCCCCCAACAAGCTGGGTAGTCATTTTATCGACCTCGGAAGGATGGAAGGCTGAGTGAACCTTGAGCCTGCTACCTGGGATTGAACCCCAGGTCATGAGCACAGTTCTACCTGCAGGACAGGCATTTAGCCACCACTCCACAAGGTGGAAACTCAATCCAAATTATACTGAAAGGAAACTTCTTATAGGTATAGAAGTTTTTTAATTACAGTATGCAGGCTATACATTGCCCCCCCCCCCAAAAAAAGCTGGGTACTCAGAAGGATGGAAGGCTGAGTGAACCTTGAGCCTGCTACCTGGGATTGGACCCTAGGTCATAAGAACAGTTTTACTTACAGTACAGGCATTTAACCACTGTGCCATGGGGCTCAAGGGCTTTAATGGCAGGTTCGGTTGCCCTATTGCTTTCTCTTCCAGCACTAGCACCATCATTTGCCATATTACTACCCGTGCCTCCTTACCTCTGCTGATGTTGCTGCCATTTTTAGAAATCTTGTGAACTTTTGATAGAAATGATTTGTCCTGGTTTTTCTCTACTCCGGGGGTGACAAATGTCTCCTTGCTGTGCTCCGTTGTTACTCTGGGATTACTGACATACCCCTGGTTCAATGGATTTTCACACATTCATCCTGAAAGCTTGAACCCCAGATTGTGTGAGCACAGTTTTAGCTGCAGTATACCACTGTGCCATGAGGCTCCTAAGACAATTATAACAATAGCGGCCTTTATGGGGCAGTTGCTGCTGTGGTTGGTTGTTCTTAGTAGCCTTAATCTGATTTATACCTTGCTTCTACTCAAAAGAGCTCAGAGCCATGCTGAAAGTCATGGAGAGTCTCCAACACTTTGTGTCTCAGGCATAATAATATGCTACACCTCTACCCCCCTTTTTTCAAGAGTGTTTTTATTCTTGAGGAGGTCAGTCTTCTGTAGCAGTGCTTAAGGCTATACAGTATTGTCCTTTCAACAAGTAGGCAAATCCAGTATTCATGTATTAAACTGTTCTGTCATCTTTGCCAGCTCTTAAGGAAATGCTAAGTGAAAACCTCTGGGGATGCAAAAATATGTATACAGTATAATGGAAATGGCCCTGAGAAATGTTCTTGAAAGTGTTACGGATTTCTCATGGCAAGCTAATTTCAAAATGCATATTCTTCAAGAGGGGAGCAGTGTTCGTGGGCCTGAGGGGTGGAGGAAGTGGTACAGTCTTCTCTGGGGATGGCATATTTTCAGTCTTGGCAGCTCTTGGCCGTGAGCCCAATTCAATGTGGTGCCTGGTATGAAATAGCCCTTCCACCATTGAAAGTGGACTTTGGGATCTACCTCTATGTCCATATACTTTCTATGTGCTGTGTTTTCAGGAATAAGGTTAGAAGAACTTTCCTGCTTCTAAAACATCCTTGAACAGGTTACTTATATGATATTGTCTGGCTGGCACCAGGCACAGAACCCCATAATTTTTGCCCAGTAAAACAGGCATGTCCAAGCTTCGGCCCTCCTGATGTTTTGGGCCACAACTCCCAGAATTCTAAGCTCAGATTGTCAATGACGACGGACTGTGGGAGTTGTGGTCCAAAACATCTGGAGGGCCAAAGTTTGGATATGTCTGTAGTAAAAGATCTTATTATTTAAATGACTGTGTCTTGTGTAAAGTGTGTATGTGCTGAAGCAGGGCCAGCAATGAAATATCATTATTGAGTTTACTTCATCCATTTCTTTATTCAATCTAGCATTCCGATTTTAATGAGAATCTCTGTGAATACAGGCCTTTTTGACGGGGGGAAAGGAGAATTTGGATCTAGAAATAAGTATGCAATAATTCTGTTTTTTTCCCTTCCCCCTTTTCTTTTCTTTTCTTTCTTGCTTTCTTTTTTGAACTCACTCCGATGACATCACCTAATTTAACTCCAGTCACTTTCTTTCTAAAACACTCTGGTTTCATGCATGCTCTCCTGAGTCAGGAAGCTAATCACAAGTAAATAAGATGCCATAGATCTGTCTTCCTCCTCTCATTTGATCTGTCTTAGGGGTTCACTTATGATGAAAAATTAATGTCTATGTAAATTGTGCTTTTGCAATATTAATGCTTCAGATCTAAATGCATTTTTGGAAGCTAGAAAGAGGCACCAACAAAAGATTTATGCGAGGGATCTGCATTAAGGATCCACTGTAAAGGGCAACTTATATACCTCTTTATGGCTTTCCATTATATTACATTGTCTTCATAATGCCACAGGTGTTAAGGTGAAAATTGCCAGTGATTTAAACTCTACCAGTTTAAGCCATTTAAACCGCTGCAGGTCCACCAAGGAGAAATTGTTTTGAGTGATGAATGGTTTATCTTATGTTTTTCTAGCAAGAGACCTGATTCCATATCAGATTAAATTCCCACTCTTTAAAAATCAGTATTTGGTTGCAAATGATGCTTCCCTAAAAAAAAAATCCATGTCATTCCTCTTACCTGAACAAACATGATGGCGTTAAGGAAAAGAATAATGTATCTTTGGAACCACAGAGCTTTGGTTCCCAATACCATGAGTCTAGGTCAAGCATGTCCAACCTTCAGCCCTCCTGATGTTTTGGACCACAACTCCCAGAGTTCTAAGCTTAGATTGCCAATGGCAAAGGGATGTGGGACCATGAGTCTAGGTCAGGCATGTCCAACCTTCAGCCCTCCAGATATTTTTTGGACCACAACTCCCACAGTCCTTTGTCATTGGCAATACGGGTTTGGGATTCTGGGAGCTGTGGTCTAAAACATCTAGAGGGCTGACGTTTGGACATGCCTGGCCTAGGTGCTGGGGACCATGGGAAAGAGTTGTGGAAATGGTCTCCGGGACCATTGGCTGATGCCATCTAGGGAATGCTGGGGAATGCTTTTCAGCAGTTCCATGAGACACTCCGTGCTGCTCCTAGGTGCATGGGCTGCAGCAGCACCCAATGTGTCCAGCCCTGGGAGTTTTCACAAGTTCTTTCTACTGTGGAGGTCTTTATAAGCAGAAGTGGGGGGCTTTTGATTCTCCAGATGCTGTCTGATAGCCACAGATGCACCACTCCAAAACACTGACCTGTTCCTGCTATTTCCAAGTTTATTATATGTATAGGCAAGGACATATTTGTGAATTTTTAAACTAGGAATTTTCTGACCATACCAACCAACCAACCAACCAACCAACCAACCAACTCACTAACTCACTAACTAATTGACTGACTAACTCAGGGCGTTTATACACGACCCCTAAGCTCCGCCACAAATGGCTGCAAGCTCCGGAGCTTAAAAATGTTTCCCCACCAGCTCCGGAGTTTGCAGACAATTAAGTGCGACCCCGCCCACCTAAGCGCGACCCAGCGCACTTTTCTTGTACCTGCTGGAGGAGGGTGAAAATCGCCAGGTCCGGATTTAACCTGGTCAGTGCGGGGCTCTCCTGGCTTCTGTTTTTTTTTTTGCCTTCCGCCCCTTTAAGAGAAGGGGCGGCAGGAAAAAAAAGCAAACAAAGATAAGGAATCAGCACAACGGAGCTACGGAGCTCCAGCAGCTTCTCCGAGGTGAGTCTGCATTTCCCCCCCACTTTCTTCCTCCCTCCCCTCAGCAGACAGGTGCGGAGTGGTGGGGAGGAAGGAAGAGCAACGAACCCCTAAAATATCTGGTCCGAATTTAAGTGGCCAGCGGATCTTAGGGGTCGTGTGAAAAGGCCCTAACTAATTACAACATATGCAAACAAGATTGGTTCCTTGTGGTCTTTGCTTCTTGTGACTTTGGCACTTCTAATTCGTTATGAATTTATTATCTAGATCGATATTCACTATGAAGTTAAATACCCCAAGGTGGCCTTTTTAAATTTAAAAGCACAGATACTGTGAAACAAGGCAATGGCTTGTTGCTAAAAATACTGTAATACGTGCTTGGTGGTTTCCTTATTAGAGATATAGCTGAAAGTTCAGATTCTGTCTTGAACATCCAGCAAATGTTTTCCCTGCAAAAGAGTTGGAGGAAAGGCATAGTTCATTATCAGGTTGTTTTTAACAAAGTGAATAAATTTGGATTTAAAGAAAAATGGAATGATCTGATCTGGTGAGAAAACACGTCTTAAGGAAATAGGCTTAAATCTGTGAAAGCTTATGGCATGATAAATCTGTTTGTGTTCAAGGTACCGTGTGACTGTTTTCCAGTTGTAGCTGGAGAAAGATTAACCTAGTTGTTTAATTGACAGGAATTCTTGGTTGTCAATCTAGGGTTGTTCTTGGTTTCTTCAGTTTTATGCAGATGCCAATAGCACAGTTTTTTCATTTTCCTTTAAGAGCTGTTGAGTTGATTCAATCATTACTGCAACCCCACCAATCTGGGCTGTATCCTTGGGCTGTTTTATATTAAAATGGCACTGCCAGTGAAAGTCCCTGCAATCCCAGAATGTCAAGGTGAGGCTAAAACACATGTCAAAAGAGAAGCAGCAGAGACATTTACAAGCGAAGTGAGTGGCACTTGTCATCTTTACAATGGTCCATTTACAAATGACACATTTTATTACTGCAGATAAATGATAGACATGACAGGATGGTGTTCCCGCATGAAAGGGTGACATCTGCTCACTACAGCTTTTCAAAAGCCTGACATCTGGTCTGCTTTCTAAAATAACACTTTTCCTTATCCATATAATTCTTGATTTGCCAGCCATTGTATGCCCTTCAACTTTCTGCAAGGCGCCTCAAAGCTTCTGTCAGCTCCCATTCCTTTATTAATGGGAAGTCGCCAGAATGCAGAAGAAATACAATAATCTTAAAATAAAAAGTAAACATATATTGTGCTGATATTGGATCTGTTCTATCTCAGTCACCGTCTCAACTTAAGCATCCCCCACCAACCACCACCTCCACCACAGATGAAGTGATTGCAGCAGAAATGTTTTGCCTGGGCTTTGTGGTGGGTTTTAGATGATGCTAGCAAATCTTTCCGGGAGAGATTTCATTGATTAAAAATGGCACTTTGGATAATGGCATCAATGGGTGTGTTTGTGTTCTACTGAGCCTCGTGGCGCAGTGGTTCAATGCCTGTCCTGCAGGTAAAACTGTGCTCACGACCTGGGGTTCAATCCCAGGTAGCAGGCTCAAGGTTCACTCAGCCTTCCATCCTTCCGAGGTCGGTAAAATGAGTACCCAGTAGAGATGGGCACGACTTGAAAAAAAAAAATTTCGAGTTGTCGTTAGTCGGGCCAGTCCCATTTCGGGTCGTTTCCGGTTTTCGCGAAAATTCGCAAAAATTAGTCAGTTCGTTTTTTCGTTTTTTCGTTGTCATTAGTACTGGTTTTTTTGGGGGGGTAGCGGGCTCCTGGAGGCACCTCTGTGGGGTGGGTGCCTCCTCTGGCCCGCTATAAAGGGAAAGTGGGCTCCAGGAGGCACCCGTGGGTGCCTCCTGCCACTAGGAAGGGGAAGCAGGCTCCAAGAGAGACCCCTCTACATGGGGGTCTCCCTTCCTCACCTGCTGCTGCTGCAAAATGCTATGCAATAGCCATATGGATATTGCATAACATAACGTGCAGACGTGAGACCAGTGTGAGAGTGATAGGGTCATGCCCGTCCTTCACAAGGCTCTGGCACCACCATGTCTCACACAGAAGGGAAGTGTACTTGCTGCGTGTAGTGCAATGCAAGCAAGTAGATCTGGCTTTAAGGTGGCTTAGGGTTAGGCTAGTGACGGGTAAGGTTACGGTGGGCTAGTGGGTTGCACCTCTGGGTGCCTCTCTGACCCACTAAGAAGACAGTCTGTGACGTATGGGTACGGAGTCAAGGGTTAGGGTTAGGGCTAGGGCAGGTTTTAGGGGGCTTTTTGGCACATCCCAGAAGTCTCCATGGCCAAGTGGCCATGCGACTGGTGGGATGGCTCCAAAAATTTGCATGGTTGTCCACTCCCACATGGCTGGCCACTTGGCCAGCCCATGATTGCGCAGGTGTAAATAAAATAAAATAAAATAAAATCAATGGAGGACAGAGGAGGAGAGGAGAGACATTTTGTTGCAAGAAAAAACCCACTGCTACTGTGAAAAATCTGGCAGTTTATAAATTTTCGCGTGTTTCTGTTGTGCTTGTGTGTTTTTGGACCACGATTTCAAAAACAATATTGCGTTTGCCGCCCCATTTTGGATCCCCCGCCCGCACCGCATGGCATGGCGATGGCGACTCGTGAGTCCGACTGCCCAGGACGGGGGGGAGGCGGGACCCCCCCCCTCCAGAAACCACCCCTCCGGTAGGTGCCCTGCGCCCTTAGTCAAGCAGGCATTTTTCCGCCTGCTTTTTTGGCCCGGGAATGGGTGGGGGGAGAGTTTAAAAGTTTTTTCCTGTGCCGTCCGTGCCGCTTGCTTGCGCTTTAATTGCAGCGGCCGGCGGCGAGACTGGGCTTTTTGCTGGCTGCGAGCCTGCGGCGAGTCCCACCAGAGCAGCCCAGGACGGGGGATGAGGGGGGAGGCCGGGGACCTCCAGAAACAACCCCTCTGGTAGGTGCCCTGAGGCACGGCAGGCATTTTCCCGCCTGCTTTTTGGCCGGGAACCGGGTTTTTTTAACTTTTAAAAACTTTTTTTCTGTGCCGCGTGTGGCATCGCGCGATCTCGCGATGCAAGGAACGAGCACGACAAATCAGACCAAAATTGTTCGTTCGTCGGTTTGAGCTCGAAGTCTGGGGGAGTAATTCCCGTTACCGTTTCCGTAGAGTAACGGAACCGAGTAACGGAAACGGAAACGGGAATACCGCTAAGTCGTGCCCATCTCTAGTACCCAGCTTGCTGGGGGGGGCAATGTGTAGCCTGCACACTGTAATTAAAATTGTAAACCGCCCAGAGACTACTTAAAGTGGTATGGGGCGGTATATAAGCAGAACATTTTGCTTCCCCCCACCCTTAACATATCGGTAGCACACAATTTAAGCCACAACTGTTGATATTTCACCTCAATCGGGTTTCTTCAGACTACTTATCCTCTGACCCCAAATATAAAGGAAAATGGAAGCAGATTCTAGAATGCAGACAGAAACTTATTTGGGAGAATATGTGGATGAAATCTTTGAAAAGCAAGTTGCAGGAATTTCAGAGAGATATGGTATAGTAGTAATGGAAGACTTTAGTTTCCCTGATATCTGATGGTAGGCCTGATATCTGATACTTCTGCCAAATATGGCCCTTCTAAGAAATAGCTTGATAGTAATTTTTTCCTATAGAAACTGAAGGAAGCAACTAGAGGATTAGCTAACCTTCACTTGATTCTAACCAACTGAGATGACTTGGTGGGTGAAACAGCAGTAAGGAGAATTCTGGGGGGAAAGGAACCATGTTATATTATTTGGAAGTTGAGTCATGGCTACTGGACTTCTTTTTTGAGAGATAGAAACGTTTTGCTGTTCATCCAAACAGCTTCATCGGTCTGAATACAGCTAGTGCAAATCCTCCATTTTATAGGCACCTTTGACCTCTTGTCACCCTGGCCTGAATTAGGCTCATAAGATGAACAGTGGCCTAAATAGGCTTGTTAGGGAGACAATAGTATCCTTAGCCTTAAGGTGAACAATGGCCTAAGGTGCTGAAACCTATCAAGAATGGGTCGTTAGCTATGGCCTTGGTGGTGAAGGCATTCTTGATAAATCCTCTATAAGATGGAGGATTTGCACTAGCTGTATTCAGACCGATGAAGCTGTTTCGATGAACAGATATGTGGCATTGATTTCTGGACAATTGTTCTGCATCGTTCATGAAGACGGGGGGAGTGTGCTTAGAACGCTCTCTGTAGAATAGCTTCACGTAGAAGCCAGTTCAGGCTACGGATCGCCAGTGTTCTATGAGGACATGGCACTTGAAGAAGAAGAAATCCTGTTGTCTGCTGAGAGAGCATGATGGGACTGAGATGGGACTCACAGAGCTTCGTGATGGACTGGGGGCCTGAGCTTGCATCTCTTGAGTCCTTCTTCAGTTCTTTAACAGTTAACCCGCACTGGCTCTTATGAAACAGTACAGTAGGACCCCGGTATCCACTGGGGATTGGTTCCAGGCCTTCCCGTGGATAATGAAAACCATGGATAAGAGAGAATGCCTGCCCACCCACCCCAAACTGCTGTTTCCTGACAGTAGCTTGCTTTATGGCCGCTGTTTGTGACAGTATCTTGCTTTACAGATGCTATTTGTGACAATAGCTTGCTTTACAGCTGCTGTTTGTGACAACAGTTTGCTTTACAGCTTGCTTTGTGTCTGCTGAATTACAGTGGTACCTTGTATAAAGGAATTAATTCGTTCCAAATGAAATTATGTTAAACAATTTTTCCTTTGTACAAATTTCCCATAGGAATGCATTAAAATGGAGTAATCCCATTTGTATGTTGTACGGATTTGGCTCACAGGTGATTCTGTTAAGCAAATTTCCCCTATCTCCATAATATTTTATGTTGTACAAATGGTATGTTATACAAGGTGTTTGTTATACAAGGGTCCACTGTATTTAATTTTTTACTTTGCCAACAGGGGATAACTGAATCAGTGGATAATGAATCAGTGGATGCAGGGGTCCTACTGTGATAAATCCCAGTGACCTTCTTGGAAAAGAAAGCCAGGTCTATCCAAGTCTTGCAAACTGGGAACTTCCCACTTGTTGAAAGAGGAGGGGAAAGGATGCCTGATACAACATTAACAGTAAAACAATATTAATGACCTCTTTTTAAAAATATCGCTTGCAGGATTAATTCGCCTTCGTTCAAGCCCACCTCCTAAACTCCAGGGGCCAGAATATGTGCTTAATATCACAGCGACGGATGATAATGCTTCTGAAGGACCTCACTCCCTCACGAGCACTGCTCTGCTTCTGGTGCATGTAGATGATGTCAATAACAACAAGCCGGTGTTTCAGAAGGTAAATAATCTGCCTTCCATAATCTCAGACCTCTGGAGATGGTCCTCTCCTTCATTATACAGTACATTGGACATGTGAAGTGAGCAGAAAGACAATTTAAAAGCCACTTCTGAATGCTATGCAGTGCCTGTAGAGAACTGACCTTCCAGCTAATACATTTAGAGGAAGGAAAAAAACCTTTGTAAAAAAATTTCAAATATATGGATAGGAATTGCTGACATGACTTTGCAGTGTCACCACACATTTGAATGTGGCTGATCCTCAATGAGAATCACTATAAAATGGACGACAGACAAACCGGACTCCTGGGAATGTAGTTTTATTTCCAGAGGATCCTTTCCTAATACCTTGTGCACAAGGGGTGCCTGAACACAGGGACAACTTCCTGTATGGAATGTCCAGTCTTAAATATTCTTCAGCGTACAGAAAAAGATAAAGAACAAACTCAGGATTGGTTACATTTTGCCGCAGTGGAAAGCATGTGACTTCATTACATATATGTTCATTTTCCGTAACACAACCAAACTTAAAGATCAGTGATACTTTCCCATCTGCATTAGCAAGATTAAAAGGTCATTAATTTCGCAATGTATTGTTCTCTCTGTGTTAACAGTGAGTTTCAAAAGCTGGGTACAAAGGTGCAAACAAGATATTTTAAGAACTGAGATGTCCTAGCATGCGGTTTGACATTTGCTATACACTTTTTGTGGTTTGGACACATCCTGTTGCCATTCGCTTTAGAAGCCCATGTCTGCAGAGGTGGGGGTGCTTTGCAGAAACACGGAGATGATGCTTTCAGGACATAGTTTACAGAAATGATGGTTTTAGGATATCTATATGAAGCAGAGGGTAGAATGAAGAATTGAAGATAAACTCAACACTTGAAACTTACTCTCACAGCAGCATCCTCAAAGGGATGGTTGCATTCCCCTTACACACCCTTTCTAGTTCTGTTATTCTGTGATTAATCATATATTAACCTGAACACACCGTTCAGCCTTATGGTTTGCATTTAAAGAGAAAGAACACACTTTTTCCATCCTTCTTCTATGTCCGGGGGACTATAGTATATTCAAAATGACCAGTGTATACAAAGCCAAGTAGAATGGCTGTGCAAAATAAATAAATAAAGAGTAGGAGTTAGAATTTTTTAAAAAACATTGAACAGGTATACTATACATTGCTCAAAGGGCCAAGAGAGAGACCAGTTCAGTAATGGAAGGCAGCTAATGAAGACTCACGAAATTAACTAGAATTCACAAGTTGCTCGTCCAGAAAGTTAAAATTCTTAGAGGAAATCACATTATCAAAGCAGTTTTGAAAATGTACCAGCAGGCTTGAAAACGGGGAATATTTCTTCCGAATCCTAAATTAGGGGCCTCCCAGAAAAAAATCTTAGGAGCCACAGCCCACTACTGTATCAGTTTTTGAATGGGAGATGCAGATGGAAACAGGTGGTAGATGCTTACATCCCTGGAGGTGCAGTGAAGTGACATGAAATGGAGAGAGTACTTTCCCTTCTCCTGTCCTAAACCCTCCTTATATTTTGAGGTATTATAGCTCCCTGGCTTCTTATTGTCGTGTTTTAGAGATTATGGGCAACAGGAGCCTTTGGGCAGAGCTGTCGAGTTGTGAAGAAGTTGGAAGTGGATTTGCCGGAGGTGTTTTAGCATGAGTTAGGTGTCTGGCCACAGAGCCAGAGAGGTTGGTAGTTCAGTTCCTCTCTGTGTGTCTCAGGAGAAAAGCTAACCTGAATAGTCTTGCGCAAGTTGCACCGTCCTACGATGCCTCCGGAAGAAGGGATTGATAAACCACTTCTGAGTCTTCCTAGGAAACCCTTGAAAAAGCAGCCATGATGGTCAGAATTGACTTGGCCGCATATAATTATTTGTGATTAGCAAAAAGCCAAGAGGAAGTTGCACCGGGAGTCTCCTTTCAATAAACTTAGAAAATCACTTGCTCATTTATTTGTTTTTATTTAATATTTAATTATTTATGCTGTGCCCCCCCCGAAAAGGACACAAGGTGTTAATTATGGCTTCAGGGATGCTGCTGCATGGCCAGTTTTGCCGCAGCAATCTTACGTGACTTCTCTTCTGGGAAACCTGTGTTCCACCATCTGTGTCATAGGCTTGATATAGTTCTGCTGAGAGACAGAAATCGGTAGGGGACCTCAAGGTGCAGCGGGGAAAATGCTATTTATTTGTTCCTAAGGCATTTTGAATAAACTCTGCAGGGTCACTTGTAAAACACAGTGCCGTGTTCTGTACTCTTCAAATACTTTTTTTTGACAAGTGAGGAATCAGTGAAAGATGAAATAAACAGCACTTAAGATACCCTGAGGTTCCCCTTCCTTTGGTCTCTATGAAGGTCCCTTTCATCCTTTTGTGTATGAATTTTCCCCCTCTTTCTTCCTTTTTGGCTTATTGAGGCACTATGTATTCCTTTTGGGTTTGAATTTTGGGTTTTAGAAGAGTATGTTATTTTATCTATTTACTACCTCATTTGTTGAGTGAATTCCCATTGTGAGACTGTGTGTTGTTAATTTGGTTGTTTTGTTTGTTCCTGCCCTTTTTCTTGCAGGATTTTGTGTTTGTTTTGAGTTTACTGCTGTTATTGGTTTTATATGCTTATATTTGTTGTTATGTATTGAGCAAGTTGTTTTTGCAATTTGTTGTACACCGCCCCAAGTTCCTGATAGAAAATCAGGCGGTCAAGAAGTACAAATAGAAATAAAGAAATATAAATATATAAATAAATTTCTTCTGGCCCTTGGATTTTGGTGGAATGGATCAGACATTAAGTATCATACGTTACATTTAAGAATGTCATATTTGGTGTCATTTGCTCATTTAATTATCTATTTATTATTCGCTAGTGTCAGGATTATCGTGAACAAGCTTCTGTCTTGGAGAATGAGCCGGTGGGAACGTTCGTATTACAAGTGGAAGCGACAGATGCAGATGAAGGATCTAATGGCAGAGTGAAATACGGCTTAATGCACAGAGATGGTGCTCTTCCTGCATTTAAGATTCATCCCGACACAGGTAAGATAAACATTCAAGTTGTGGCTTTAAGATTAGCACCCAGGCACATTGTTTCTTAATAATAATTACAAAAGAGCCTTGTGGTACAGTGGTTAAACTGCCGTACAGCAGCCATAATTGTGCTCACGACCTGGCGTTCAATCCCAGGTAGCCGGCTCATGGTTGACTCAGCCTTCTGTTTTGCCAAGGTCCGTAAAATGAGTACCCAGCTCCCAGGGTTGGGGGGCAATGTGTAACCTACATAAATAAATTGAAAACCATCCAGAGAGTGCTTTAAGCACTATGGGGCGGTATATAAGCAGAGCACTTTGCTATGCTTTTAATAACTGAGATATCAGTCCAAGATCCTGAATCAAGGCCCAACAGAGACTGTACTTTCTGAGAGTGCTCAGAAAGAATAACATCACTCATAGACTATTGTTGTCTTTTTATCGTTGTGTAGTAGAAAGTGTCCTGACGTATTGCATATGTGTGTGGTACGCTAGTTGCATAGTGGCTCAGAGGAAATCGCTCCAGAGAGATCAATATGGCACAGAAGATCATTGGATGCCCACTCCTCACATTGGAGGAATTACACATCTCCCACTGTCTTAAGAAAGCACAGAATATTGTAGGAGATATTTCTCATCCTGGACACTCTCTGTTTGTACCATTACCATCAGGCAGAAGGTATAGATCTATTAGAACAAGGACAGAAAGATTCAGAAATAGTTTTTACCCAATAGCAATAACCATGCTAAATTCTGTTAAAAATTAAGTTGACAGGTAATATCAGTGTTGAATGTGTAACATATATATTGTATGGGGGATTGTGTATGGCTGTTGGTTTTTTAAATCATAGTTTTTATGGATTGGGTATGGACGCTGTCAGGTGAAAGAGTGTAGGGCTGTGTGTGAATGTTTGGTTTTTATGTCAGTTTTAAATGACTGTAAGTAATGTTCTGCATGTGAATGTAGGAGTATGTGTATGGATGGTCTGTTCTTAAATGGTAGATTTTATGTCTTGGATTTTTATATTGGGGTGTGTGAATGAGCTGACTGGATGGCACTTTTAATCTCATTGTATTTATACAATGACAATAAATTCTATTCCATTCCAAGTAATAACTTATGTTAGGACTAGTCTGAAAAATCACAGACTAATGAACAAGTTTCTGAACTCTCCAAAATTAAGTGTCTTAGACCACTTACACAGCCTGCCTAATGCTTTGAGACCATCCAAGAATATCCAAGAATGGCATCTTCCATTGCGATCTGTTACACTGGTTCATTTGAAAGATAAAGCCTTTTTGAAAATGGCTCCATAAATGGAAATCACTGGTTGGGAAAATGCATCGCGCCTTGTCTTTAAAATTTCAAACTCAGCTGCTGGTTTCATTCATTAAGATTTAGCCTTTTATTCTAGCTTCATTGTATTACTATGCTTTCCTAGATGCCCTATGAAGCACATCCGATCTCCCCTGATTTCAGAAGCTAAACAGGGTTGGCCCTGGTTAGTACTTGGATGGGAGACCACCAGGGAATACAAGGTGCTGTAGGCACCTGGAGTAGGAACTGGCAAACCACTCCAATATTCCTGCCAAGAAAACTCCATGGACATGGAGTCATGAAGAGTCGATCACAACTGTAACGACACAACACACACACACACACACACACACATTCCCTGTAAGCTTCTCAATGAAGGCTTTGACGTGAATGCTGTTTGGAGCATTCCTTAATAAAAGCATTGTGTGATTCTGGAATTCTGGCTATTTTGTAATGAATGGTCTTCCATCCTCTACTCTTTGTGCATTCAAGTCATTTCATGGTTGTCTTAGCCACCTCTTGTTTTCCCGAAGGAGTTACTGCTTACTTCCCGGTGAGTAGACAGCATTGTTGTGCCTCCTTTGATGGGTTGTGTGTTCATTCTGTTTTCATTTTCCCCTCCGCAGACACCAGCTGCGAAACAAAAAGCAGGAAACTGCAGAGAACCAGTGTTATTTTGGTACATCTCAGTCCTGGGTGAAATGTACTGAATTAAATTATTTCTGTTTTCTTTTAATCTTGTTTCCAGGTGTCTTGACAACACTTCAGGTATTTGACCGAGAAAAGCAGAGAGAGTATCCTATCACAGTGACGGCAACGGACCAGGCTGCAGAGCCTCTCATTGGAATCTGCCAGATCAACGTTGTCGTCTTGGATGTAAATGATAACAACCCCAGATTTGAAAACACTCACTATGAATGTAATTCCGACTCTTTGGATAGTGTTTTAGTTGCCAAAGTGTGGGGCTTACCAGAGGTCTATGTTTTTTGTTTGTACTTCTGGTTTGGTTTTTGTATGTTTATTATTTTCTTCATCCTGGAATCTTTCATTTTATATTTTTATAACTGGGGGGAAAACAAGCAAGTCATGTCATGAAGGACTGGTTCAATCTGTTGATGAGTGCAGGCCGGCTATATGAAAAATGGCTAATCCTTTTCATTTCTACTGTCATGTAGTAATGATTCCACATAGGCACATTATTGGGTTCAACAAGCCAGGCCTCACGCAACAGCTTCCTCTGCCAGCACGAGTCCAGACTCTTTTATCAGTTGCAGAGGCAGAGCATCAGAGGTGGGGCGAGAGTCTACGTGTCAGGATGGTGTAGGCTGATGAATTCCTGGGAAGGGCTTATCTGACGTAGCAGTGTCACATAGCAGGGGTCTTGATGAACGACTACCAGACAGCTTGTTATTTCCTATGTACCATCTCATGGCCTTGCGGGCTAATGTGGGGGGAAGAGATAAGAGCAAGCCGGCTTCCTGTGCATCAGGCCCCATGGGACGCATTGTCCTCTCATCCGGGGTTTCCCCACACAGATTGGGGTTCAATGCTTCCCAAGTGACCTTGCCCAGGAAGCCGGCTGGGGTGCTTTTTAATTTCTTCCAAGGGGATATCTCTGTACTGTCAGGAATGGAGAGAGGCATTTTTGTTGGATTTTCCACCACTGGTTTTGAAACACTGTAAACACTTGTCTGGCTTTGTGTATTGTGCAGTTTGACTTGAAAGGATGGGGACACAGTTTGCCATTCGGTCTCACCTTGGCCATGGCTGGTGGTAACAGATGCATGGTAAACAGCAATCAAAGATAAAACCCTTCATCTTAATATGAAAATTAGATATCTTCCCAGTTCAGAGACTCCTCCAAAGTGTCCATCTGGAGTGCTGGGAGAAATGTTCTTCATTTTCTAAGCTTCCAAGACTTGTACAGATGTCTTGAGTTTTAAAAAACATCTCAGCCTTTTGTATGTCTTTTATTGCTTAGTTTAATTTAGCTTGTTTCAGAGTATTAAAATGATTTTGCTGTTTTAAAATGTATTTGCCTTCCTTAGAAATATGTAATAAAAATGCTGCAAATAGATAAATAAAATAGTGCTCAAGGATTACTTAAAGGCATAAAAAATGTAATTCTGGTATTGGAACAAGCAGAAACCTGCTGGCAGAAATGCCCTTGTCCAGTAAAACATCATTCTGCTGGCTGATATCACAGATAATATCTGGCAGCTAAGCAGCTCTGCTAGTTAAAAGTCATTTAACAGCCGAGTCAAAAAAAGTTGTGGGGAAAGGGAAGAGCAAAGTAAACATCAGATCCAAATCAACTCCTACCCTGGTATAGGAGTTTCTGAAATAACGTCCAGAATCCCTAAGTTAGGAAAGATTGTGGGATGCATCAGAGGCTCAGCTGGTCCTCGGCCATCTTGCGTAGTTGGGATAATAAAGGAGGAAGAGTGGGAAAAGAAAATTTGGATTTTGTGGCTTAACAAGTGTCTAGATCAGTGGTTCTCAACCTGTGGGTCCTCAGATGTTCCTGTACTGCAACTCCCAGAAGCCTTCACCACTTGCTGTGCTGGAAGGGGTTTCTAGGAGTTGCAATCCAGGAACATCTGGGGACCCACAGATTGAGAACCACTGGTCTAGATTATAATGGCCTAAATCCATCATTGTGCTGCTAGAACTCATTTCAGCATTCCATGTTTCCCCAAATCTAAGGGGTGCCAACATTTGAAGGTCCTTCCCACAGATATGATAAACCACATTTGTGGACTGCTGTTCCTCAACCATTGGATTCAAATTGGATGAAAGAAATTTTCAAGTATCTGTTAGAAAGGTTTTTCTTTTCATGGTGCAAGTTGTTTGACTGGAACCTGCTTCCTCAGCATGAGGGGCAAATCTTTTTGTGGAGGAGGCATCTAATTCAGCAGCTTCTCTTACTATTTTTAATCAAACAAAGGAAGCAATATTATTTATTTATTATTTATTACAGTGGTACCTCGATTTACGAATTTAATCCATTCCGAATGCATGCTCTTAAGTCAAACTACTCATAAGTCGGGGTACTTATCTAAAAATTGAAAAAATAAGTTTAAAAAATCAAAAAAATGGGGGGGATTGTAAGTTGAGCAGACCATATCTAAAATTTTTAAGGTGGCAGTTGAAACACCAACAGTTTTCCGCTCTTAAGTCAAATTGCTCTTAAGTCAAGCTGCTCTTAAGTCGGGGTACCACTGTATTTATATTTATATGTCGCCTGATTTTCCCAAAAGGAAACTATAGGGAGTAGAAGATATATGCAGCGTTAGTCTTATGCTGTGCCAGTTCTGAGACCATTCAATTCTGTTTTATTGTGCCTCTAAATAAGTAATGACTAAAATCTTTGTCCCTAGATTTCCTGAGAGAAGACACGGATGTAGGAACTAGCTTTCTTCGTGTTGCAGCCCACGACGGCGACTATGGTTCAAATGCTTCCATTACATACTCAATTGCAAATGGAAAAATGAAATATTTCCAGGTCAATCCTACCACAGGCTGGGTTTATGTCAACCAACCCCTGTTGCAGGTAGGTTTCAGCTCGCCTTCTGCCGGTAGCCAGATGTCAAATAACAGCAGACATAGCAAGATTCCATGTGGTTTGATGGCCCGAATTCTCTTCTTGTACACATTATCGTCACTCTAATTCTTCTTTATTGCCTGAGGGCCTGTTTCTTTTCAATGAATTATTCCCGTAAGGATCAAGTCATACATAACTGTCATGTCATACTGATGTCTATATTGGCTGAAGAGGAAAGAGATGAGAAATGATGTTGGCAGGTTCCATACGTGAGAGAAGGGACAGAGTTCCTTAATTTTTTTTTAACTTTAAGCTTTGAATAAAACTGAGAAATTTTAAAGTTCCAGTAAAAATATTTGAAACACTGTATGAACAGAAAAGTCATATGAAAATTATTTCCCCTGCTTTCTTTATTCACATTACAGTAGGACCCCAGTATCCACTGGGGATTGGTTCCAGGCCTTCCCGTGGATAATGGGGACATCCAACCATACTTGCACTGCTTTTCAGCCCTTCAAGAATAGAATAGAATAGAATAGAATAGAATAGAATAGAATAGAACAGAACAGAACAGAACAGAACAGAACAACACTTTATTGTCATTGTACATCAAATACAACGAAATTAAAAACTGCCACCCAGTCTGCGCATCACTCACCCCAAATATAAACATTCCAAGACATATAACTACCATTTAAGAAATACTCAGTGCAAAACTAAGCTGTACAGTCTGTGTGACTGCACAGAGGACCACGCTAAGAACTGCAGTGGCAGGTAGGCAACGTGTTATTTTTTATATACAAAGGTTTTAAACTTTACATACACTTGAAAGAACTGGTTGTCTTCTACTTCTCATATTCCTTGTACACAAAGCTTTTTAACAGTACACACACGTGATATGCATCCTTCTGCTGTACTTATCAAATTCCTTACAAACAAAGCTTTTTAACTTTACATACTCTTCAGAACAATTCCTTGTTGTGTACTTATCATATTCTTTATATACAAAGCTTTTTACCTTTATATACACTTGAAACAACTGCTAGTCTTCTAATTATCATAATCCTTATATACAAAGCTTTTTGACATTACACAAATGTTACATGCATTCTTCTTCTACAATTATCCTATTCCCAATAAACAAAACTTTTTAACAGAACATACACTAGAAACAACACCTTGTTGTGTACAACTAGTCATTTTCTTTTGAAGCCATCCTTCTTTTCCCTCACTTAGAAATCCTTTATAATTCAAGAAATCACAGCGATGGATGGTGGGAACAGGAGCAGTCAAGTTGAACTGAGAGTTACCATCACTAGTGCAAAAAACCAGCCCCCTCAGTGGGAAAAAGATAGTTACGAAGTCACCATCCCAGAGAACACAACAAGAGATGCTTCCGTCGTGGTGAGTGGTGGTTGGAGGAGGGACATTTGTTTTAAAAGAGTTGTGCATTTCCTTGAAATTAATGTCTGGGTACTGAAGGTTCATCTGTTGATGTGCTGTTTATATTCCTCAGAAACTAAGAAAAGACAAGGGCAGTGTAATTATAGTAAGACGCCTTGCCTCCCTGGTGGACCTCCCAGAGTGGTGTAACTTACTTTTTTTTAAGATAAACAAAGCATCTGACTGCCATAGCACAATCTTTTCTCATCTTTGGGATTATTTGGGACAGGTTATTCTACTTGAGTTTGTTTGGGATTGGTGTGCAGGACCTAAGCAGGAAATACCTTAGAAGTCTGATTCAGCAAACCATGAAATAGTTCACGTGCCAAATTAATGTGATTTCACCTGTAGTTATTATGCAATGTTTGTTTCGAGACTCAGTGGCGCACACGTCTCACCTCAAAGGCAACATGAAAGTCCTCCACATTGTGAAGTTTTTTGTCTGGGTCTGACTTTAATCTAAGATATGGAAGCCAAGTCTTCCGTCCTGCCTCAGGTTCCTTCCCCTCACCCTCCAATTCATCTTCCATGCTTGCTTGTCTGGTGGGGGTTGTTGCACAGAAGAAGGGAAGAAGGTCTTTTTTATTTCCTCAGCTCAGTTGTGGAGACTGGTAGCAAGGCTTCGGGGACACTAGAAAAATGCACTGCCAAAGTGAGAAGACTAGGAGGAAGGGTTTTTTTTTTATAAAAAAAATCAGGTCAGAGAGTAGAGTGGAAACAAGGGGTTTGGATGGAGGCAGTTGGTGGGAAGGAAAGATTTTGGCCTTCCTGGAGAGATTGATGAAGGATTGTATCCTGTTGTGGGTATCTGCTGATGTTTCTGAGGCTTTGCAAGCTGGGTACTCATTTTACCGACCTCAGAAGGATGGAAGGCAGAGTCAACCATGAGCCTGCTACCTGGGATTGAAGTCCATGTCGTGAGCACAGTTTTACCTGCTGTACAGGCATTGAACCACTGCGCCATGAGGTTCCTGTCCTGCAAAGCTCAAGTTTTTTGCACCCAGTATTACATTTATGCTGACCTGATTGATCAGGCAGAGAGATGCACGCTCAGAAATTAAAAAGACTCAGTGGCATATTCTTAGTTCCTTTCAACAAGCTTATTTTTTCATAAATGTCGTGTGTGTGTGTGTGTGTTGTGTGTGTGTGTGTGTGTGTGCGCGCGTGTGCGCGCGCAAAGACCTACCTCTGATTTTCTGAACATTTTGAACTGTACAGACCATTAAAGCGACATCACCCCTTGGTGACCCACGTATAACATACAATCTAGAAGAAGGACTAGTTCCAGAGACCAATATGCCAATCCGATTCTACTTGACTCCAAACAGAGAGGATGGTTCTGCCTCTATCCTTGTAGCCGAGCCCTTGGATTATGAAACCACCAAGAGTTTTTTGTTGAGGATTCGAGCCCAAAATGTAGCTGCCGTGCCACTTGCTGCATTTGCCACTGTCTATATTAATGTGACAGGTAGGTACAGTAACTTGAATTTCGAAATAAAACGTGTAACAACCAGTAGCATGCGGTGTCCTCTGTTAAAACCTTCTCATCTATATTTCCAGTGTTTTCTCATCTGTATCTGTATTCTATATAATCCAGTCCATCTCCCTTAGATCAGTGGTTCCCAACCTTCCTAATGCCGCAACTCTTTAATATAGTTCCTCATGTTGTGGTGACCCCCTTGCCCTGCTTGGAAAAGGCCACAAGCCCCCTTTGGCAGGCCACTACCTCCGTACCATAGAGAACTTCCCTCTACAGGCACCCTCAGCCAATCACAGCCTACGGTGCCATTGACTGGCATCCCCTCCAACCTATCAAGCTGTAACTCACTCTTTCTGCCCCCCCTTCCTCCTCCTCCTCCTCCACACCCAAGCCGTTTGTGCCTTTTTCATCACTGGCTCATGGCGACCCCTGTGAAATGGTTGTTCGACCCCCCAAAGGGGTCCCGACCCCCAGGTTGGGAACCACTGCTTTAGATCATTAGAGAAGGTCCTTCTATGAGTGTCACTGCCCAGGGAGGTGCACAGAGTGGCGGCAAGAAACAGGGCCTTCTCAGTAGTGGCACCTGTATTATGGAATTCCCTCCCCTTTGAGCTGAGAACTGCCTCCTCCCTGGAAACGTTTACACGAGGCCTCAAGACTTTTTTTTATTTAGGCAAGCCTTCTGAGCCTCCAGCCTTTTACAAATTCTTTATTTATAACATCTTAATACTCAGTTTTATCAGCTGGGGGCCTTTTTAAATTTTGCTGCTACTGCTGTTTTAGTATTTTTGTAATGCATTTACTATTGTTTTTAAATGTTGTCTTTAATATGTTAATATTGTCATGCTGAGTTATTGTTGTAAGTCGCCTTGGTTCCCTTCGGGGAGAAAGACGGCCTAAAAATAAAGTTTTATTATTATTATTATTATTATTATTATTATTATTATTATTATTATTATTATTATTATTATTATTATTATTATTATTAATTGAACAGGAACTTTAATGCTCCAGAGTATATTTTCTTTTTATAATACTTTTTTGTCTTTTTTTCATGAATATTGCTGAGTTCTCGAAATGACTGACATGTAACTTAGCTTTAGTAGCTATTTGTATGCCAGCATTTTTTTTAAATAAACAAGCAAATCTCAACTCAAATCTCATGTGCCCTTGTTATCTTTCTTAGCAAATCTTAGCTTACCTCAACACTAGAAAAGATAAACTATGATTAATGCAAGACAGAATAGGAGACCACAATCAAACCATGATTCCCAGCTCTGGACCGCAAAGAGAGATCATATACATATGAGATAGTCTATTTAGATGTAATGGTAGACTCTGATTTGCCAATAAAGCAGTCAATCTGAGGAAAAGTGACTTAAGATATAGTAGCTTACTATGACTTTTTTAAAACTTACATCTCTTAAAGATGCTTTGAATTAAATTTGCAATCAACTCTGGTCAGCACATGGAGAGATCAGGATTTGAGAAGCCTTTGTAAAGCCATGCCTGTTGGAGATGTTATGAACTTTGAATTCTATGGATAAGACTGTAGAATGTTCATTTTTTTAAAAGAATAACTGAAATAGATTAAATGCACAGACACAGTCTGACTCTTTGAATTTTTCATACATTCATAGATGTGAATGACAACGTCCCTTTCTTCACCTCATCAATTTACGAAGCTTCTATAACAGAAGGAGCAGAGGTTGGAACTCTGGTTTTTCAAGTTTCTGCCACTGACCTAGACCTTGGCCAGAATGGTGAGGTAAATTACATTTTTATCCCACATTTGGCCACAAATTTAATCATGAACAAGGCTTTGCATAGTTTTTCTCACGTACTGTAGCTTAGACCAGTGTTTTTCAACCTTTTTTGGGCAAAGGCACACTTGTTTCATGAAAAAAATCACGAGGCACACCACCATTAGAAAATGTTAAAAAATTTAACTCTGTGCCTATCAGACACACACAAACACACTTCTCACCCCCCCAAACAACAACAACAACAAATCCATCCTCCAGCCCAGGCCCTCCCAAGGCATCCCTATCAAAATGTCTGCCTGCCCTCACCTTCCCCCTCCCTCCTCCTGGCACTTTTTTTCAGAGGAACTTGCTAACCCAGGAAGGTGGGGCTGGGGGAGGCTCTTCATATACGACCCCCCAACCCCCATCTTTTACCCCTTCCAGTATAAGCCTCCCTTCTCCCCTCCGCCTCCTTCCAGCCAGGCAGCCACAGGGCCCGGAAGGGACCCCCCATCCCCATCTCCTCCCTAGGTCCTAGGAATCCCCTCCTCAGCCTCCCACATCCTCCCCTTTATTTACCCCCCCCCACAAAAAATGACCATTGTCAACGGCTGCCCGCTCCCCACCCTTAAAAGAGGGGTGTGCACGCGCGCTCCTACCTGGCTCGGCAGGGGTGTGCGCCCACCCTCGGGAGGCAAAGAGCGAGTGCGTGAGGGGGGGAGGGAGGGAGGGGGGTTCGGTGAGCGAGGAGGGGGAACCAACCCCAAGAACCTTTAAGAGCGGCTTCTGGAGCACCCTTCGCTGCAATGCACCTGCGCGGGTCTCCCGGCTCTCTCTCACTCTCTCGCTCTCCAGTCTCCTCCTCCTCCTCCTCCTCCTCCTCCTCCTCCCTTATTTCTTCTCCTTCCCCGCCCACGGCCAGCCTTTCCTCGCCGGCGCGCAAAGCACGCCGGGAAAGGTAGTCCGCTCTCCTCCCCAGGACCACGTCAGAACTACATCTCCCAAGGAAGCCTTGCGGCACTGCTGCCTTGGTCGCAAGCGGGATGCGGGGGGGGGCATTGCTGGTGTAGGGAGAATTTTTCCCACGGCACACCAGGCAACATCTTGCGGCACACTACTGTGCCGCGGAACAGTGGTTGAAAAACACTGGCTTAGACCAAATATTTATATGTAACGGCTAACTGCAGATCTTCAACAATTGCACTTAATCATTGCGTTGACGTCTTGTGGGTTTCTTCGTGCACTTTAACTTTCTCCTATGTACAGTATGTCTAAAAATATAATGTGTGAAGTGACTTTGAGGGCCCATCATGCTGAGCTTCACTTGGTGCTGCTCTGAAGACTGACAATCACACTAAATGATCTGTTTGCCATTTTCTAGAAGAGGTGCTCCCCTCAGATGGTGAAAGACACGCTGTTTATCGTTGTTGTTGTTCAGTCATTCAGTTACGTCTGATTCTTTGTGACCCCATGGACCAGAGCATGCCAGGCCCTCCTTCCGCTGCCTCCCAGTCAAATCCATGTTGGTTGTATCAGTAACATGATCCAACCATCTCATTCTCTGCCGTCCCCGTTTCCTTTTGCCTTCAATCTTTCCCAACATCAGGGACTTTCTCAAGGAGTCTTCTCTCCTCATGAGGTGGACAAAGTATTGGAACCTCAGCTTCAAAACCTGTCCTTCCAGTGAACATTCAGGGTTGATTTCTTTCAAGATAGATAGGTTTGATCTCCTTGCAGTCCAGGGTTTATCAAGAGTTTATCATAGCAGCCAGTTTTCCCTTGCTTATGGTGGTGTACTTCAAGAGCCAGATGTAGGGAAAGTGGTATCAGGAGTCAGATATCTAGTCTCGTGTGCTTCCAGACACGTTTGGTGGGGCCACTGTGAGATACAGGAAGCTGGACTTGGTGGGCCTTTGGCCTGATACTGCATGGCTCTTATGCTATGTTCTTGTGTTAACCATGGTTTGCTTTATTGGTCACTGACAAATAAATACATATTTAGTCAGCAAGGCTTCGTTACTGAGGCTTGCGTCTCTGAGGAAATGATACTGTTGGAGGGGAAAGAGACCTTTGGGTAGTGGGCAGCATATAAGTTGTAAAAATAAACAAAAAAATAAACAAATAAACAAATTTGAAGTGTTAGGCATGCAGCAGGTATGAGCCAAACACCTTCTCCTCAAATGGCAGCAACTTATGCATTTCATTGTGCCTATAGTAATAGTGTCCAAAAACTTTTATTCAAGATTTGCAATGGTGTCTTCGGTGTTTTTACTCCTAAGTCAGGCATGTCCAAACTTCGGCCCTCCTGATGTTTTGGACCACAACTCCCAGAATTTTAAGCTTAGACTGTCAATGACAAAGGACTGTGGGTGTTGTGGTCCAAAACATTTGGAGGACCAAAGTTTGGACATGCCTGTCCTAAGTGGATGATGTATTATGTCTGACTTCAATATTATTATTTTATTTGACATTAAGTGTACAGAAAAGAATACAACTAGGGTGCTTATTTTCTGTGCGGTCTTGCCTCTCCAGGAGAAAGACAAAAATAATTCTCTGTCTCTCTTCATCTTTCAGGTCACATATTCTCTGTTACCTGATCGCAGTGGGGACTATGCGTTTTTTCACTTGGACTCAAAAACAGGTTCAATCTATACTGCCTCAGTGTTTGATAGAGAAAAGAAAGCCTCATACCTTTTGGAAGTCAAGTCAACCGATGGGTCAGAATCAGCTCGGCCTGGGAAGCATGGCCAGCCAAATTCTGGTGAGAGAAGAGGGATATTGGCCATGCCATTGGTTCTTAAAAGTGTGATTTGTTTATCTTAAATGAGGCCTCTTCATTTGTATAGGTCAAGGTTTTCCCCGCACATGCGTGCTAGTTGTGTCCAACTCTAGGGGCGGTGCTCATCTCTGTATTCAAGCCAAAGAGCCAGTGTTTACCTTCCCGCTTTTTACGGCAGTACCTATTTATCTACTTGCATTTACCTGCTTTTGAACTGCTAGGTTGGCAGGAGCTGGGGTTATCAGCGGGAGCTCGCCCCACTGCATGGCACCCGGGATTTGAACTGCTGAGCTGCTGACTTTGCAGCCGACAGTTTTTGGAAGCCTCATATTCAAGTATAGTGTCCTGACAGTATTGTTTATAGCTTCCGTGACCCATTGCCACATCCATTGGGGCACATTTAGACTAAGACTTTGTAATTCTAGTATTAATTGCATAGCCTATTTATGGAGGAGCTGACCAAGGCTCTGCACACTGTCCTGTACTTATGTCCACCTTCAGCCAGCGATAAAACTTGATTGTCAAAGACCTTAGTGGTGATTTGAAGGAAGAAGTTGAAATTGAGATCTTTAAGCTTCAGGACAGGAAAGTTATGACAAAACTGTACATTTGCTGCATTAGACACCAACTCTTCACGTGTTATCTGCTTAAACAAATTGGATGTGACATTCATTTGATATCCAAGTGCTTTTTTTTTTGAGTAATGTTGGTATTATAAATTGTCCCACAACCCTAAGGGTTCGCTTCTGTATTGTCTGCATTATTCCTCCTCATTTAATGTGCGGCAAGACAGTTTAAGGAATTGCAGCTGACAGAAGTGGCACAGCCAAGTATTTTAATCTCTTGTTCCCCATCTCTAGACACAGCCTACGTGCGCATTTTCATCAGCGACGTGAATGACAACAAGCCTGCCTTTACCAAGAGCGTCTATGAAGTCAACGTGGATGAAGACCAAGACGTGGGATCAACTGTCATTACCGTCAGCGCTAACGATGAAGACGAAGGTAAAACTTCAGAATTCCTGATAGCGGCACCTGAAATATTAATGAGTTAATTTTTCAGGACCTCAGAGGGTATGTTTCAGCAGCACTAAGAAGGGGAGATGTCTCTTCAATTTCCCTCTGTTTATTTAAAAGCTTCTCGCTGTCTTAAAGACTTCTCTGCTCTTGTCTCGAATTTGACAGGTTGTGTGTGTTTGTTTCATTAAGGGGCCCCCAGAGGACTTCATGGAAAATAATTCTTCATTGGTGGCAGACCATGCGGTAAACATTTCCAGTTTCCTTCCCTCAGAAGTCTGAAGCCTCCCTTGAGATCCTTGTTGTCTCAGGGAAGCCTTTGGAGGCTATGGGATGAAATGGTAGTCTTCAGTTTCCAAAAATTACAGTTGCTGGTAAACTGATCCCAGCGACAGAAATTTTCAGAAATTAAGGACTTGCGAATCCTCCTCTGATTCCCATAGGCACCACTATGATAAAAGGGCTCCCAGAAGAACCTCGGAACTTTTGGAGTGGTAGAATAGGGTAGTGCCTTTGGAGCAGGATATAAATTGAACGAACGAACGAACGAATGAATGGACGAACAAAAGGATGGATGGATGGATGGGTTTTTTAAAAAGCACACTGTGGCTGTTGACATTATCAGCCTTATACAACATAAGCTAAGGAACAGGATTGCAGCAAAAGAATCATAAAAAGCACAATATGTAGCACTCATAAGAACTTAAGAACATAAGAAGAGCCATGCTGGATCAGGCCAAAGGCCCATCTAGTCCAGCTTCCTGTATCTCACAGTGGCCCCACCAGATGCCTCTGGGAGTGCAGGAGACTAGACCTCTGTCTTCTGATACCACTCCCCTGCACCTGGCCCTTGAAGGACACTGGTTTTAAGCCTTTCTTTATTGCTGTCTATGCAAGCTTGGCTAGCCTATCAATTCAAATTTCATATGGACTGAGAACATGCTCTAAAATGAGTACTGCCCACACTGGCATACTTTTTCCTAAGATTGCGATTGAAAGCATTTCACAACCTGCTTCAAGAAAAAAAATGAAAAAAAAATATCCCTAGAAATATGGAAAAATATGAAAAAACATAGTACAATTATGACATTAAAGAACATGCAAATTAAAAGCAATTTTAAAGTGCATTCTTTTTTTCCTGAAAGGTAGAGTCTCTCCCTCCATACCTTCATTAACAATACCGGCTGCCCATAATTGAAGCAGAGGTGTACCCTGCATTTCTGAAAATGTGCTGTGGATGCCTTCCCCTCTCTGGTCTAGAGGGTGCTAATGTTCAGCTCCTGCTCAGCTCCCTCAGTACAAGAAAACAGGGATGGTGGTGGTGATGAAGGTGAAGGGTGGGTGGCCTGGTTTTTCTCCAGGGGGATTCTGCACTCTGAAAGCAAAAATTGAGAAGAGCTCTCTGTGTCTTCAACAGGTGAGCCAGGCAGAATAGCATCTTTATTTATTTATGAATGGAGGCACAGATTTGGGTTTGGACTAGATGTGACAATGGACTGAACATCATTCATCTGTCTGCTCTGTAAAATGCAGACGCCAAGTCCGTGTGCGTAGGCAGGAAGGATGTGTTCAGAGATCAAGGCTCTGGGTAGAGCGTGGTTTGCTCCATTGCTGTTCATGTCCTTGATCCAGATCTGCCCTGTTCCAACTTCTGTTTGCTATGAAAGAGGGGGGGATCTTACAGCATTAAGATCGAAGCCTGCAGGTTTTCTTGTACGTTACTAATAGCATTGGATGGGAATAGATTTCCAGTGGGAAAGTGGTGTGAGGGGACAAGGTTAAAATGACGCTGATGCTGTTACTGCAACCCAGTTAGATATGAGTGTGACCTATACATTAAAGAATATAGGTTTAAAACGAACAAGTGATTGTCATAAAAATGCAGTATTATCTAGTTTTGTTTAGTCGCCAAAATCTTTGACAGAGAAACAGGAATAAATTAGGCAAGTGTTTAATTAGGATAGACATTCATTGGTGGAATTTAGGCAGATAATTATAGTTATTGCTGCTAATCACAGTTAGTATGATTCATAATTATTCAACTTCCTCTTCCACAATGGGTGATTTGCCTCAGAATGTTCCGAAAGAATGCCACGGAGACAGGAGGGTCTATTTATAATAATAAATTAGAACACTGGTCTTGTATGAAGCATCTCTCTCCCCCCCCCCCCCCCTGTTTTTAGGAACCAATGCAAAGTTAAGATACCAGATAATGGCTGGAAACACTGGAGGAAGGTTTGATGTCGAGCCAGAAATGGGAGTGATCTTCATCGCACGGCCGTTGGATTATGAAGAAGCAGAATTGTATGAACTTCACCTCTTGGCTTCTGATGGGAAATGGGAGGATTCGGCCATTGTCATCATCAATGTTGTGAATAAAAATGATGAAGCTCCTATTTTTGCTCTCAATGAATATTACGGAAGTGTGATTGAAGAACTTGATGGGCTTCCAGTCTTTGTCCTTCAGGTACATTGCGGTATGCTCATTTAAATAATAGTCAGCACAGTTTCAGCACAGCGAGGGCCCAGCTGCCTTGCTCAGTTTCTGGGGTTCCAGATGCAGAAGTCAAGGACTTGGTACTTTAGCAAATTATTCAGTAGACTGGCTTGCTTCTTGTAGCTTCCCTGAAATCCACAGCTGTTCAGCATGGTTTTGTTGCAGGGATGCTAAAAGGAGTCTAAAGCTTGTGCTGGCAAAGAGTTTTGCCAGGCCTCCAACTTCAAGAGTTGTAAAATGGAACACAGAGGAGAACCCATTTACTTGGATAACAGAGGGGACACACAAGGTCCCATTCTACTGATGCTAGAAGCTCCAATTCAGTGTAATTGTATTATACTGTAGACCTCTTCCATCATTCGGAAGTCCTCCAGTAAATGAAGCAGTGCTAGCACTTGGTCATTTAGGCAACATTGCCACTTGTTTCTGCTTGAAAGATGGTGTTCCTCCATTGGATAGGGTTAGTGTCTTATTTTTCTCCTGTACGTAGTAGTTGAAATCTAGTTGTCGTAAGTAAGAACTAAAGGAGGGCCATTGAATCAATGCGATATATGTAGGTGTTGACTCACCAGATCTCCACTGATCCAATGGGTCTAAACTTTGCTTCAGTGTTGGCGAACCTATGACACGGGTACCAAAGGTGGCACTCAGAGCCCTTTCTGTGGGCACCCAATATTGCCCCTTCACGACCACCTGAATTCAGGTGAAATTGCTGTATTGGCACTTTGCAAAAAACTAGTGGGTTTTGAATCGCAGTTTGGGCACTCGGTCTCTAAAAGGTACGCCATCACTGCTTTACTTGTTACTACTGGATATCAGCCAGCATCATTTGCATTTGAAGTTACTGACAAGGTGGCGTTTGATGATGGCATTTGCTAGATTTATTCATTTGTTTTACTTCAATCTCTCTAGGTAGTAGCAAATGACCCCGACAGTGGCCTGAATGGAGGCGACATAAGATACTCCTTGCACGGTCATGGTGCAGATGATGTTTTTGCCATAGATGAAAACACAGGTAGCATTTATTCCCAGAAGGTGTTAGACCGGGAAGAGCATGCCCTCTGGAGATTTGTTGTACTGGCAACTGATGAAGGAGGGGAGGGGCTTACAGGATTTGCAGATGTGATTATAAACATCTGGGATATCAATGACAACGCACCGGTATTCCCCTGTATGCCTAACAATTGTAACGGGAGTGTCTTTGAAAATTCTCCCGAGGATACCTTTGTCATGGAGATGGCCGCCATAGACCAGGACGATGCAAATGTAGGTCACAACGCAATGCTGACCTATCGAATAATTGAGAATGTGAAAAATGACTTGGACGTAGACTTGTTTAAAATCAGCCCCAGTTCCGGCAACATCTATGTCGCAGGAGGCATGTTGGACAGAGAGGTGAGAGACAAGTGTTTCCTTATAATTGAAGCCAAAGATGGGGGTGGACTGACAGGAACTGGTACCGCCACCATCTGGATCGCAGACATCAATGACCACATCCCTACTTTCACCCAGGACGTTTGGCATGTTTCAATCCCGGAAACGAGCGCTGTCAATTCAGAGGTTGTAGAAATTTCAGCCACTGACGAAGATAGTGGGGAAAATGCACACTTAACCTTTAGCATTATCGGGGGAGATCCAGAACAGAAGTTTTCCATTGAAAACCATGAAGACCAGCATGCTACTCTCAGGCTGAAAAAGAGCCTGGATTATGAGCAAACCCACGAAAGGTGGTTTAACCTCACCTTAAAAGTGGAAGACTTGGATTTCTCTACCATTGCTTTCTGCTTGATTGAAGTTGAGGACCAAAATGACCACAGCCCTGTTTTCAGTTCTCCGTTTGTCCAGCTAAACCCTCTTTTGGAAAACACGCCTGTAGGTACCACCATCGTCATGGTATCAGCCACAGATGAGGATACTGGTTCGAATGGGGACATCAAGTATTCCATCCAGTCAGAGTCGGATCCTGCTGGGCAGTTTGCAGTTGATCAAGAGGGTCACGTGACGGTGTCAAAAGCATTGGATTGGGAGATGACTCAGGAGTATGGCTTAGTCATCCAGGCTTCTGATCAAGGGATTCCTGCCCGCACCGGGAGTGTTACCATACTGATTGACTTGCTGGATGTTAATGACAATAGCCCACGGTTTGAGGCATCCTACACGCCGGTGGTGTGGGAAAATACTCCAGGACCTCAGCTGGTGTATATGAATTCTACCTCTAACCTCCTTCAGGCTTATGATCCCGATAGCGATGTGAACGGGCCACCTTTTATGTTTTCATTCCCCCCAGACTTTCAGAACGCTTTGGATTTCTCTCTTACCGATAACGGGAATAATACAGCAACCCTGACTGCCTTGAGGTCTTTTGACAGAGAGAAGCAGAAACTGTTCCATCTCCCCATTATTATTACGGATAGTGGGACCCCACCCATGAGCGCTACAAACATCTTGTCTGTAGCCATTGGTGACGAAAATGACAACGCCCATGAACCTGGACATAAAGTGATCTATGTTTACACACACCAAGGTAAGTGCTGGGTAGAGGGTGGGAACATTTCATCATGATCTTAAATAATGTTTCCTTCTTTCAGGTGGGACCTCCCCCTTGCCTAGCCCCCCCCCCCCCGGAAGTTGGTTTGATTCATGTTTCCTGGTTGCCCTCCGTGTTCGTCTCCTGTTGCCCCAGCGGGCTCGCCTCTAAATGCAGCTAACCTAATTTGTGGTTGCTGGAGAGCTTAGGGGATAAGGAGGACCCTTGAAAAGGTCACCACAAGTCAGAATTATGTTGGCAATAAAATATGACATAATTATGCTACTATTATTCATGTAGCTCTTTTTGTTGTTCTGTATAACCAAAATTATGTGTGGTTTGAGTTCTGGGGTCCAAAAGCATTAATTCAAAGCATATTATGAAGTACACAGAACTTGCCGTGGTATTTTAAATATTTATATCTTAAATTTCTCCTCAAGAGGATCCAGAGCAACTCATGATACTAATATAAACAAGGTTAGAAACTAAAACAATAAATTTAAAAAAGAATTAAAATATATATTTTAAAAAAGAATTGAAGATATATCAAATTAAAAACTGTTTTTCCAAAAGCAACTCATTGTATTAATCATTACTCTGGGGCAATAAGTTGACTTTCTGTTATTGTTGCCGGGCACGAAAAGCAATCTCTTGTGTTCTATGATATTAACATGCATTGTTGGTATTAGTACAGGCAGAAAAGTACACGGAAATCCCGACCAGCATTGTCCTAAACCCCTAAACTACCCAACTTTGAAAGGGCATGTCAGTGGCCTGAAAATTTCAGCTTTCCCTTTAAAATGGAAACACATTCCAAGCTCTAATGAGAGATGGAACTGCATGCAGAGGATTATCCTTCAGCCGTCTGGTGCATGGCTCCTTAGTTCTGACAACTGATGGGAGGCAAAATGAATTCTAAAAAACCAGAAGATAAATGTGGCCATTCTTTGCTTCAACAGCATAGTCAAGCTGCTGAAAGTCGACCAGGAGCAGATATTTGGCTCGGCTTGGCATTTCAATTTTTATTTTATATACAACAGAAGGGTGTACCCTCCTAACCTGTATATGTGTATGTTGAACTTCTTAGCAACGTGGCCATGACAGATATCTGCCGCTGCATTAACTGGAACGTCTTGGATCATAACCTTTGTGACAGCCAGACTGCAATAAAAATGATGAATGCTGCAATAAATGTTAGGGGATATAAAACTCGTTGGGAAAAGGAGGGGAATTAATGCAGATTTATTGTAATTTATCTCAACAGGAAAATGGTCAACAACAGTGCTTGGGGAAGTGTTTGCGCCAGATCAGGATGACTGGGACAATAAAACATTTGTCTCCGAAGGAAAAATGCACAAGTGAGGATTGTATTTGTGTCAAGTGGTGTAATGTTTATTATTTATGCTTCTGTAATTATTTTATTATGCTTTATTGTGTAATTTTTATGCGTAAAGCCAAGATGGTTGTTCAGAGCAGAGATGGCAGTGCCTTCTAAACATGCATTTTGCATTTTTCATTTTTTGGAAGGTTGCAAACTTAAGAGGCTGTTTCAATGACGCTATTGTCACTGAGTGTGAGTATCAGGTTAGTGGGGGTAAGAAGCAAGAAAAGCGAGATGCACCAATCCTCTAGCAATTCTGCATCTTATATGTCAGTATTTGCACCTTTCCAGAGTTGATGGATAGTATGTGAATGGCAAATGAGCATTCTCAAATTTGGTCAGCCTCATGCATGTTCTATAGAGCCACGCCATTATCGGTGATTCCTGTGTATCTATCTACTCGGGTATTAAATGAAGGTTCTCTGGCATTCTCTGGCATCATGGGTTGGCCTTGTTGGACAGTGGCCAAGGTCCGTGGCCCCAAAGGTGATCTGCCAAGTTCTGGACCCCATAGATTTGCTATACATCTTCTCTTCTCTTGCTTCCACTTTACTGTTCAGAACAAGGAGAAAGACAGCTGTAGTTTCTACTCACCAGTTTGGCCAGTGGTGCGACTGGGACAGCAGGGGTAGCGGAAGAGAGGGAGGCCATTCAGAGAGGCGAGCCTCCTGAATTGATGAGAAAAAGTGTTCCTGAGCTGGCACTTCTTTGCTACGAACATCTTTTGGTGTAGTAAATTTTGGGTTACCATTGCATTGGGACATTGGGATAACTGTACAGTTAGACGTCATGTCTGCAACTTGAAGTGAAGAACAGGATTGGACCATCTCTGGCTTTTCATACATCGCTCAATCCATCTCTGTGTGGACCTGATGTTAGAGGTTATCATTGGAAGGGAGAGGATCATGGAAGTTGTAGTCCAGCAACACCTGGAAGGCCACAAGGAGGCCATTTCCCCAACTTTTCTTAGAATTACTGAAAGGAGAAAAGAAAAACGGAACCTCTTTCCAGATATTCTTAAGTATGCACTCAACATGGGAGGAAGGGGAATGTGATAGTACAGTACGTCTGTGAAGATTCTCAGTCATCCAGGTGCGTTTATCTGGGATTGAGTCATGTAGAAACGTTTCGCTGTTCATCCAAACAGCTTCATCATGACTCAACATGAAGCTGTTTGGATAACAGAAATTTCTAATCTCAAAAAAAAAAAGTCCAGTCCATGACAAGGTGATAGTACAGTGGTAACTTGTATAAAGCAAATTTGTTCCAATTGAAACAAATGTTACCAATGTTCCTTTAATGCAATTACCATAGAAAATCGAAAACAGAGTAATCCATAATTGCGACCATTTTATGTTGTACGGATTTGCCCCATAGGCGATTCTGTTAAGCAAATCTCCCCTATCTCCGGAATTTTTTATGTTGTACATATTTTGTGTTATAAAAACAATTTGTTATACGAGGGTCCACCACACTGTGTATTCTTCCCTTGGTTCTCCCTATATAGAAGACCATGGAGGAAACAAGTTATTGGATATGGGGGGAGCTTTTGCAGGTAGAGGAATTATTCAGGCGAGCGAAACAATGAGAGAGGAGAATGCCCCAAATACACTTCCCTCCCCTTGTGCTAAGTTTAAGAGTATTGCAATAAAGCTGATCTGTGCCCGGGCAACCTCTCTTGAAGGTCATTATGTAATGTTGGGAAATAGGAATGCAGAAAAAGTATAGGTTATCCAAATATCATCACGAATGCAGGGCATCAGATTTTTGTCGCTGATTCATGTAAAATCGGTGTGGATTTGTATTTAGGATGTAAAGTTCTCGCAGGATTATCTCTGGTGGGAGTAATTCTTGTTGAGAAGACAATTCCATCAAAACCAGCTATAGAGGATAATAAGGCCAAAATGCTTTGGGGAAAGAATCTCTCTATGATCTAATCTTCCTCTTTGTGTTAATGAGAGTGGCACATCGCAGCTGAAATAATGTTTTAGGGTGTTCAGAAACTACAAACGTACTTCGCTTGTGCTACCAGAATGGCCTTTGAGGTGAAGCAAGAGGATTTTTTTACTGTGTGTTTGTTTGTTGTGTGTGTTGTGTTTCTAGGTCTTTCAGGCTGAATCAAAGGACCGGCTCTCTGATCATGGTGGATAATGCCCCTCAGGGAACATACGAGTTAAAAGTCAGAGTGTCAGATGGAGTTTGGCCTGATGTTATTGCAACTGTGGAGATTCACGTCAGAGAAATAGAAAATGAAGCCATCCGGAATTCAGCAACTCTGCGCCTGGCAGGTCAGCCTCGTTCGTCTGAGAAGCCTGATGGGTGTTCTTTGTAAAAACTCATACTGTATATTCTAACTCTTAGCAGGACACCAAACCCTATAATTTGATAGCGGTTTTAGTGAAATATGACATTGGGTATAGATCTTCCCTTCTTCCCTCCCTTCCTCCCTTCCTTCCTTTCCCTGTTGCTTCCTCTCTCTCTCTCTTTTTTTGGAGAACTTTTATCAACTGAAGATTTAAAATAAACTTTCAGGTTTTGGGGGGTCTCCAACTCTCTTCAAAAAACCTGAAAGTTTATTTTAAATCTTCAGCTCTTCAGCTGCCTAGATGCCCTGAGGACATCTGATCTTGCATGATTTCCAAAGCTAAGCAGGGTCGGCCCTGGTTACTACTCGGATGGGAGACCACCAGGGAATACCAGGTGCTGTAGGTGCTGGAGAAGGAACTGGCCAAGAATTCCTGCCAAGAAAAACTCCATGGACATGGGGTCACGAAGAGTCGGTCACGACTGTAACGACACAACACACACACACACACACACACACACACACACACACACACACACACACACACACACACACACACACACACACACACACACACACACACACCTCTACAGACCCAGATAAAAGGTCAAGGATTTGAGGCACTGTAGTGTCATAGTGTCTAGTCGGTACTAAGTGGAGAAGACTGGTTGATTATGTTTTAGTTTTAATAAAAGTGTTTAAGAGTTGTCAACGGGAACCAGTATTGCTTTAATGAAATATGTATGTCTCCGTATGTATGTCAGAGATAGAGATTCAGGAAAAATGTGCAGTCTTTCTGTGTTTCTTCCTGCCTTTGGAACGGAAAGTTCCAATATTTACTAATTATTTTTAATAGTAATGTACACAGTTTAGGTTTCTCATTAGAAACCTTGTTTTTGTTTGTTTGTTTTTTAGTTAGATAGATAGGTAGATAAAACCTTTATTGATGTATGTAAAGGAGCACAATCGTGGTAATTGGTTAGGTAACTACATTTACAGATATCAAGTGGGTGGAGAGGTATTTACGCATTCTAGAAGGGGCAGCAGGTTGTCTCCTAACAGTAGAGTCAAGGAGGCCTGTGACTCTTTCTGCAGTATCAGTCATCTCAGCCGCTAGCATATAACTAGCTTAATCATCATCATCATCATCATCATCATCATCATCATCATCATCATCATCATCATCATCATCATCATCATCTTTATTTTTAAGCTGCCTTTCTCCTGGTGGGGACCCAAGGCGGCTTACAACAACAGCAAAAGAAAATCAACATAATCAATATTAAAAAACAAGGTCAATGTTTAAAAAGCAATAAATACACTATTAAAGACAATACTAAAAAGCAGCAGAAGCAGCAGAATTTAAAAAGGCCCCAGCCACAAAAGACCTCCCTTCCAACTTTAATATCACCCTTGATGGGCCAATCGAGTGATTCGGGCAGTGCCAAAACATATGAAGTCAGGTTTCCAGCACCCAATTTTCACTTGACCTTTGCCTTTCGGAGGAAGGAAACCTCACTTCTGTCTTCAGCAGCTGAAACAGAGCAGTAAATACAGTGGACCCTCATCTAACAAAGGGTTTGTATCACATGAAATCTGTACAACATAAAACATTCTGGAGATAGGGGGAAATTGCTTAACAGAGTCGCCTATGGAGCGAATCCATACAACATAAAAATGGTCATGATTAGGGATTACTCCGTTTTCAATGCATTCCTATGGGAAGTTTGTACAAAGGAAAAATTGCTTAACATAATTTCATTTGGAACAAATTAATTCCTTTATACAAAGGACCACTGCATTTCTCATTATGAGAAGAGGATTTCTGTTAATGGCCAGGCTCCTAGAGCTGATTTATGCTTGTGCTAAGGGAGATTGCAGCAAACGGCCATTCCTTATTAAGGTGCTGGTTGCATGCCTTGATCGATAACAAATTGTATGAATGGGCAGAGGCCTAGGAACTTGAACAAAAACCTCATTAACAGATTAACAGATCTTAGGCAAGTTGGAATGGCAGTGTTTTCTAGTGGTTAGCAAAGCTTGTGACTAGGGAAAGCAAGGTTTAGGCTCCCCACTTCATCCTGCAGCTGGGTAACCAGGGCAGAATTACAGTCCCTTAACCCAGCCTTCTTCATGGAACCATGTAGATAATAAAATTTATTTATGGTCAAAGACCAAAAATGGCACCGTGTAGATAATAATATGGATGTAATGGAGACGATGTACACTGTTGAAGATTTTCAGGGACAAGATGAGATAGAATGGTTTCAAATGTATATATGTATTTAAATGTTTAAGTCACATTATATCTCTCCAGGGCATGGTACAAGCCATCACAACACTAAAGTGCTTCAGACAATCCAACATGATAAAACAATCTGCAGAAATCCATAAGCTCATAGGTTAGAGTTAAGCTAATTTCTGCATCCTAAAAGCATAGGTACAGAGTGAAAGTTTTAACTTGGCACCAAAATTAGGACAGTGCTCACAGGTGAACTTTGTAGGGGAAGGCATTATAGAACAAGAGTTAATTCATACAGTAGGTAAGAGCATTTTCTATGACACAGAAGGTGAATTTAAAAATTAGAGTGAATATGTATTTCCTGCAACTTCGCTTCTTACAACAGTTGCCTTGAAAGTACATGCCCCAGAAATTAGATTTTCAGATGTTTACCTTCCAATGATTAGTCACAAAACAAAACAGATAACATGTAAGATAAATAGATGAAATCACTTGCTGTGTTAAACAGATGACTTTCATCATTGGGAGGAGCACCTCTTCTGAAAAGGTGCTAAGTATGTCGGTTGCCCTCCGTTTCAAAATGGCAGTAGGTGAGAGGCTCTCAAAATGAGTTTTTAAAATATTTTTAGGTATATGCTTAAGGAATTTTAAATGTACACATTTGAGAGAGCAGCTCTTCCAACAGCGTTCTAAATGGGACATCCAATTTGACCGCAACTTTGCTAATATGGTTTTGTTATTTCTGTCCACATCAGATGTGACCGCAGAAGAATTCATGAAGAAAGATGAGCCAGAAGAAAACAGGCATGACAAATTCAAAGACCTACTTGCAAGAATCCTCTCAGTCTACCCTGAGGATGTCATTATTTTCAGTGTGTTGAACATCAACGGGAGGCAGACAGATGTGAGATTTGCAGTGCAGAATGGCTCTTCCTATTACAGGCCAGAAAAACTGCATGGACAGATGGCTGCCTTTAAAAACAAGGTGAGGCAAGAGGCAGATTGGCCACCATATTGGCCAAATGTGACATTGACTCAGTGGAAGTACTTACAGAGCACCAAACACAACTGTTGCTCCAGAGAAACTGGATTAGGACCAGCAGATGGTTAGAGAGCAGGATGATTATGGATGGAGTGAACAATTAATTAGAGCAGCAGTTTGTAGAGTTCAGGCTTGTAGGATCTACAGTAGGACCCCAGTATCCGCTGGGATTTGGTTCCAGGCCTTCCCGTTGATAACAAAAACCGTGGATGAGAGAGAACACCAATCCCCCTCAAAGCTGCTGTTTTGTGACAATAGCTTGCTTTACGGCCACTGTTCATGACAGTAGCTTGCTTTGCGGCTGCTGGGTTGTTTATTTTATTTTTTCCTCTGCCATCTGTGGATAACTGAATCAGTGGTTAATGGATCAGTGGATACGGGGTCCTACTATACTTGGTTTTCCTAAGATCTACTTACCAGAGGTAAAGACAAAGTAGAATTAGCTTTGTTTTTATAGTATACCCAATGGTTTTGTCGAGTGTGGGATTGGCCCACAAAGCAAGTCCTTTGCCACCACATACGTGGCCCTCCAGAATCTTTGGGAGGCAAAACAGTTGCAGTCAGGATGGAAAACGCTTAACGAGTGCAGCAGCAGCAGCAGCAGACATGAGCGCCTGGATGTTCATCCGTGGAAAGTTGAGTATTTGCTTGCTCAGGATCCCGGGGACGATTTGCTCAAATGTTTCCCCTCCAGATCCAGTTGGCTTTGGGGGTCAACGTTTCCCAGACTGATGTGGATGAATGCCAGAAGGCGGACTGTAGCGGGAGCAGCGGCTGCACAAACTACATAACTGTGAGCGACAGCCCCACCCTGATGGACGCGGGAAGTGTGTCCCTTGTCTCCATAACCACAAGCATCAGCGCCATCTGCACCTGTGCCGCAAGGGAGAGGATACCTCGGCCATGTACCTCCTACGCTCACAATCCGTGTTCCAACGGAGGGACGTGCATTGACATGTTGAATGGCTACAGGTCAGAGAGACCGTGTTTTCAGAGTTTTGCCTCCTGTTTCCCCCCTAACCAAGATTCCCTCCAAGGCGCAAGTAGGCATGCATGCCTCTGCCCCCCTTCCATGCTGGGCTTTCCCTCCCCTGTGCACCTGCAGTGACCATTTTTGTTTGGGTCGCAATGGAACCCGTGTGTTGGTGGGGAGAGGAGCACGCAGGACCGAGTTCCATGCGGTGGGGCTACAAATTTAAAAAGTGTTCTGCTTATATACCGCCCCATATCACTTCAAGTAGTCTCTGGGCTGTTTACAGTTTTTAATTACAGTATGCAGGCCACACATTGTGTCCCCCCCCCCCCCCAGCAAGCTGGGTACTCGTTTTACCAACCTTGGAAGGATGGAAAGCTGAGTGAATCTTGAGCCTGCTACCTGGAATTGAACCCCAGGTCATGAGCGCATTTATAGCTGCAGTACAGGCATTTAAGCACTGAGCCACAAGGCTCCTACTAAGAGGGTGCTTTGCCCCTGACTCAGCCTGGACAATCTGGCTAAAGGAGAAGACGCCGCCCAATGATTGACAACACTGCAGAACAGTACCAATCTGGAAAAAGAAGGGGAACCCTGCCAAATGAACCAACTATAGACAAGTTAGATTGCTGTTCACATACTTTTATCCTGCCTTGGATGCCAATAATAAACAAACTGCCAGTGAAGAGGTTTCTTTAGGTGTACTTGCTGGCAGGTGGGAGTTGCAGAGCAGCAGGAAGGAGGCTTACTAGCTTCATTCTAGTATGAGGGTTGGGAGAGTGAGAACAGACCAAAGAAAATACTTCTTTACCCAGTGTGTTGTTAGTCTGTGGAACTCCCTGCCACAGCATGTGGGGATGGCATTTGGCCTGGATGCCTTCCAAAGGGGATCAGACAGATTCCAGGAGGAAAAGTCCATCACAGGTTACAGGCCACATAGAGGGGGTGATATCAGGAGGCAGAGATCTAGTCTCTTGTGCTCCCAGAGGCATTTGGTGGGGCCACTGTGAGCTGCAGGAAACTGGGCCTAGATGGGCCCTTGGCCTGATCCAGCATGGCTCTTCTTATGTTCTTATGTTCCTGACCAGCCTGTGTGCATGTGTTGTGTCGTTACAGTTGTGACCGACTCTTCGTGACCCCATGTCCAGGCAGCTTTCTTGGAAGGAATACTGGAGTGGTCTGCCAGTTCCTCCTCGAGGCGCCTACATCACCTGAAATTCCCTGGTGGTCTTCCATCCAAGTACTAGCCAGGCCTAACCCTGCTTAGCTTCCGAGATCAGGCGAGATCAGATGTGCTCAGGGCATCTCTGTAGTTAGTAGCAAATTAATAAGCAAGCATTTATTGTTTACTCAGTTTTTCTCCCTCTTCTGGCTCTGCTACCTCATTCTTTCTCTCTCTCTCATTCTCATCCTCATCCTCATCCTCTCTCTCTCTCTCTCTCTCTCTCTCTCGTTTTCTGTTTGTTTCAGGTGTCAATGCCTTGCTTCCTTCCATGGACCGGATTGCCAACAAACAAAGCGCAGTTTCCATGGAAATGGCTATGCATGGTTCCGTCCCATCAGGCCCTGCTTTGAGAGTTCCCTGTCTCTCGAGTTCATTACCGATGTTCCATATGGCCTTCTGCTCTACAATGGTCCTTTGTCAGATTCGGTTTCAGGGATGGCAGACAACTTCATCGCAATAGGTACTCCTATTTGATCAAGTGAACAGTACATTACCTCTAAAACTGCAAGATACGCCAGGGATGAGAATAACGGCGTTCAGTCCAGGTGGTGCGCCTCACTTTGTCATTCCAGCTCATTGAAACAGGCTGTACTTACCCATAATGTGTCAGGTATTTTTCTATGCAGCAAGCACATGTGCTAATGACATCCAGGGTTGGGAGCAGGCTGGACTTCAGAGTTGCTTGCCAGGGTCATTTTGTGGCCCTGAAGCACACGGCTGAAATTTGGTGACAAATCGTGCCGCCAGATTTTGGCAGCAAACTATTAAAAGCCCCTTGAAACCAGCAGACGATGTTGCCTTAAGGGTCCTCTCCCTTTCTCGGTCAGCCATTTCATGGTTGCTTGTTATGGAAAATCAGCCTCTGTTATTTATGACCTGCAGTGAGTCCTAGTGCTGAAATTGGATTGAGTTTCCATTGGATTTGCATGCGCCTCATTTATACGAACCATTCATATTGTTTAAACCCGCTCTTCCCTGTACACACAGTTCTTTTAAGATGTTTAGCTTGTACTAGACAGGTGAGGCTTTAAAAATATTTGACTTTTGCTAATACTTAGCTGCACAAGAGGCAAGCATCTTACTGATTCATGACAAAGCAAAAGCAAAGTGTTTTGCTTATATACCGCCCCATATCACTTCAAGTAGTCTCTAGGTGGTTTACAGTTTTTAATTACAGTATGCAGGCTACGCATCCCCCCCCCTCCCCAGCAAGCTGGGTACTCATTTTACTGACCTCGGAAGGATGGAAGGCGGAGTCAACCTTGAGCCTGCTACCTGGGATTGAACGCCAGGTCGTGAGCCCCGTTATAGCTGCAGTATGGGCATTTAACCGCTGCACCACAGGACTCCTACAGGCATCAGATCCCAATAATTCTTTTTTCTTACTCCTGCCCAGTTATAATTTTTGAACAGGACAAAAGGGAGTTCCTCCGATTGATATTTTGGAGTCCCTGTCGTGGTGCCTGAGTTGTAGCCAAAAATGAAACCCACCAACAATAACTTACATATCCAAATGTAAAATAAATCACTGGCTGCTGAGCCAGTGAATGCAGAATACCCATTGCTCCCTAGTTTTTGATGTGTTCCCCCTATTTCCTTTCTGCTTCCTTCCTTCCTTTCCCTCCTTGGGTTTTGTTGCTCATCTTGCAAAACCCATGTTTTCTTATTTCAATGCAGTTGTTTCCTTCATTTCCCTTAGGTTGTTTTCGAACAGCTATACCCCATTCAAAGTCCAGACGGGCAAAACTGTGTAAAAAATTTGCATTTGTTAGCCTTGGATTTTGCATAATGAGACTTAGTGGCATTGTTCCTGGGAAAAAGATCTGGGCTTCCGTGGACTCCGTTAGCATGCATGCTTCTTGGAGGCTTCCTGCAGTCCCTGGTGGACTGCCAGTCTTTTAAAAACTGAAGAAAGGGAAGAGAATAGAAGAAAGAAGAAAACCACAGCGCACACTCCCTGCACACTGTGCAGCGAGCAATGTTAGTACCCTCAGATTGTGACTTCTAGTCCCTCTTTGAGCCGAAGTTATCAAAGAAAAAACAAAGCAGACAGCCTTATCAAAAAGATCCCTCTGGGGAAGCACCTATGGCTTCAAGTATTTCAAATATTTTCCAGGCAGCTATTACATGATTAATGAACATCTACTCGTGCATGTTGTTTTTACATGGCTTTGTGAAAATCTCAAACCTGCTTTTGAAGAGCGCTTCTTTCTCACGGCTTCCTGCCCACCTCCCCGTCGCGGCTTGATTTTAAAAGAATGACGGTTTGTTGAACGGTGTGTAATTCCGTTGGATTATCCTATTTTAGAGGGAAGGCGATAGACCAAAAGTATATTCTCTTTTCCTGTGGCATAAATGCTTTCTGTTTATCTTCATTGCATTGAGAAACAAGGGTTGCCCCAGTGGATGTACACTACAGTTGTACCTTGTATAAAGGAATTAATTTGTTCCAAATGATGTTGTTAAGCAAATTTTCCTTTATACAAATTTCCCATAGAAATGCATTGAGAACAGAGTAATCCCTAATCGCGACTATTTTTATGTTGTACGGATTCACCCCATACACAATTCTGTTAAGCAAAGTTCCCCTATCTCCAGAATGTTTAATGTTTTACAGATTTTATGTTACATAAACTGTTTGTTATACGAGGTTCCACTGTATTTGAATTTTGGCTAGATCTGCTTTCCTCACCGTTGCAGTGGCTGTTGGTCACTCCCATGGAAAGATGCCAAAGTAGTACCTGTTTCCTACTGCTGTTGTGTGTGGGGAGGGGGAGGAGAGAACACACAAAATGCACATGAACTTCCCTCCTGTGGCAAACAACTGCTCGGCAGATGGAGAGGGATCTTTCACCACCAGAGCTCCAGCATGAGACAAGAGCATTGGTACTCACAAAATATTGGCTGAAGTACTTAATATAAATATAATATAAAGCAGTGGTTCTCCACCTGTGGGTCCCCAGATGCTCCTGGACTGCATCTCCCAGAAATCCCTTGTAGCACAGCGAGTGGTGGAGGCTTCTGGGAGCTGCAGTCCAGGAATGTTTGGGGACCACAGGTTGAGAACCACTGATATAAAGTTATGCTTACAGAACTGGGTGTTACCCCAAGCCCATTTGCATTGTGCAGTGGAATTGGACAATGGTTAATGTCATTCACCATGCAACTGTTGTGCAACATGCTTGTGGAAGTCCTTTGTGACAATCGCATCCACCTCTGTGCGATCGTCCCTACCAGTTGTTTTACCATGAGTTGGGCAAGCATAGATTTCGGTCCTGATTTTATTTGCTTAATAAGCCCTCAGTTATTGTACATCTCTCCCTTCTTCCGTTGAGTTCAAGGTGGCATCGTGGCTGGCCTCTTCCTCAGTTTATCCTAACAATAGTCATGTGAGGTAGATGTAACTGAGAGACAATAGATGGGCCAATGTGACTGGTTGAGTCACACAGCTAAGGCGGTTACTTCACGTACCTCTCTGACCTCAGTGCCGCCCCGCTGCGGAACAGTTAGGCTTCTATCAAACTTCACGTACCAGCGAATTCAAGGCGAGGTCACCCCGACCACGCCCCCTAAACTGCGCTCCAAGCGGGCTGACAGATTCCCTTCCTGGACCTCGGGAATCTGCTTGATCCGCTTTTCGATGCGAAGCGAAGAGACGTGTGTTTCTTGTTGATTCGAAGTGCATAACCACTCCCTCCCTTTAGAGGTACCTGCTTTCGTTTGCTGCCTTCAGAAAACTGGAAAATCGAAATCTTCTCGTGGGTACTCTCACTCTGTGATTTAAAACAGGAACACTGCTGCCCCTTCTGTTTTGCAAATTGACTCTCTGATCTCTTCAAGGACCAAAGGGGAAAAACAACAATTACTCTGATCTTAGCTAGCTCACCCCGCCCGGCATGACATGCTGGCTGCTGTAAAAGGCAATTGCCTCCTAAATATCCTCCCTTCCTCTTCTAACCATCTCTGCTTTTCCTCACCCCTGGGAGAACCACAAACTACCACTCCTCCATCGAAAGACCTAAAAACAAAAGCAAGAAACAGCATACTGAACTGGTGGAAAGCAAAGGAAACCATCGGTTCAATGCGCATCAAAGACGTGAGGCTGGAATGTGTTCGCGTTCACCCAGCATGCACGTGAGTACACAGAAAAGAGGGCTGCCCCGGTATTAGACCATGTGACTGCATCCGAATTCAGATCGGAGCCAAGCTCAACGCAGCCCGCGGAGGTACGTGAAGTAACCGCCTAAGTGGGGACCAGGATCCTGCAAATCTCAGCTCTGTGCTCTAACCCCTGTGTCCCATTGGTTTTCCCAGGCAACTCTGTGTACATTTACCCTCATGTGTAACTTGGCCCCCTATTGCAGACAAAAAGAGTTCGTTGCTTGAATTTCAAATTCCAGAAACTCAGAGGGTTGGGGTTCTGAGCATTCTAGTCTAAGAAAAGTAATTTTTGGTTCAGCTTAAGATGCTAGAAGGCTGCCTCTCTTTCCTCCCCCCTCCATCTCTGCCCCATTACTATCATTGCACCAAAGCTAAACATATATCCTTCTTTTTCATTAATCTTAGAACTTTCCAGTGGCATTCCTGTGTTGAAAGTAAATCATGGTTTGGGCACCGTAGAATTACGTCTGTTGAGCCATGTGAACATCACAGACAAAAGATGGCATCGGTTGGAAGTAAGGAGCAACAGGCAGGTGAGTTGCACCTCCTGCCCATAATTCTGGGACTTCCGTGATGGTACGGAGCTCATGTGCGTAGTAATCACACATTTAAGAAGTTAAAAGGTCAAAAAAATATTCAATTGCAATATAATCATAAGTATTTTCCATTCCATAGCAAAACTGACTGGGTAACTGCAGTTCATATTGCAGCTTTGCGATGGCGCATCAACATCCTAATTGAGTTAAAGTTTTCATCCTAATTGAGTTAAAGATTACAAAATTGTGCAGGGCATGAGTAAAGTATATAGAGGGACGCTCTTCTCCTTTTCACAAAATACCAAAACTAGGGGACATCCACTAAAACTGAGGGTTGGGAGAGTGAGAACAGACAAAAGAAATTTTTTTTTTTACCCAGCATGTTGTTAGTCTGTGGAACTCCCTGCTACAGGAGGTGGTGATGGCATCTGGCCTGGATGCCTTTAAAAAGGGATTGGATAGATTCCTGGAAGAAAAGTCCATCACAGGTTAGAAACCATGATGGAGATGTGTCATCTCCAGTCTTAAAACCAGGGTACTTCAAGGGCCAGATGCAGGGGAGTGGTATCAGGAGACAGATATCTAGTCTCGTGCGCTCCCAGATGCATTTGATGGGGCCACTGTGAGATACAGGAAGCTGGACTAGATGGGCCTTTGGCCTGATCCAGCATGGCTCTTCTTATGTTTTTATGCTCTTATCAATCAGATCTTTCAGATCCTTTTTAAAATGGCGAATGAGGGAATCAAAGGCACTTCCTATGGGAGGCCATTCCACACTCATGCGGCCATCCCTGGAAAAGCCCTGCCTTTTGTGACTGTCAGCCTGATGTGTGTTACTCGTGGACCTATGTGGAAACCCCATGGGGCTAACCTTAATGCTTAAAGACAATCTCAGACGTAGTACAGGAAGTCTGGCAAATATCCTATTACGTGTAGCTGTCATTCCATCAGAAGGGTATTGTAGGGTATTGCCTGAATTCAATGGGAATTCAAATTTTTCCCACCTACTGGAAGCAGTTGCTTTAGAATGCTTGGGACTGTTTGGGATTGAATTTAAAAGGCTCATTTCTGTGTATGACCACACTCCATTGTAGAAGGTCTTCCCAAATGACCTTGTTCCTCCTGAATGAGGCTAACAGTTGTGATGGTAAGGCCAGAATAAGATACATTAGTACAGGCATATCCAAACTTCGGCCCTCCAGATGTTTTGGACCACAACCTCCACAGTCCTTTGCTATTGGAAATACAGGCTTTTAATTTTGGGAGTTGTGGTCCAAAACATCAGGAGGAATGAAGTTTGGACATGCCTGCATTAGTACTTATTGCTAAACGTTGATATCCTATTAGTTTGGACTCTATGGCCACATCCACCTACAACCACCTGCCTAATTTTAGCTTCAACTATTTGATGTTGCACGGAGTTCTCGCAGTATTTTAATGGCTTTCTGTGTTTTGGAATAGGACATTCGCTTCACTTTGGATTATTGTAGAGCTGCCACTGTGTCGGAAATAGAAGGAGTAGGAAAATGGTTGTCTACTGAAGACCGAACAAACTGCGAGGTTGTTGCTTTTGTTCCTCAAACAAAAAGGTAACTTTTATTCACTCATTCATTTTTATCATAACTCATTTCTCCCCATAGGGGATCTCAGGTGGCTCATCACAATTAAAACCATACAATGATCGGAATTTAGAAAAATATGATGAAAAGCTCTATTTTTGAAAAAATAACCAGTTCTCAATCTATAAAGCAAGATTAAAAGAATTTTATAAATATATGAAAATTGCTAAATTTAAAAAATACAGCACTTCTGGGACCCCTACTTACTCCTTATTTATTGGCTCTGCCATTGCATTAAACTATTCCAGTGACATTGAGAGGTGGGTTTTGTTTTGTTTTTTGGTTGCTTGTGTAATAGTTTTTACCTCCATATTAATCTGCTCTGACATTGTGCTCTGAAGAAGCCACTTCAGCTTTGCATGCAGTGTGGAAACAACACAGCTTCTATACAGAGCATGATACCATAGTCTCTCCAGACTGAAGGGTGCCTGGGAATTTGATTCCCCGCTGTGTCTTCTTGAGAAGGACTGTACTCAGTGATTCAAAGGGTCCCTTCCAGCTCTGCATTTCTGTTATTATGATTATGGCCTACACAAGTATCACTAAAATAAAGCAGCTGTTCATGAAATTGTGGAAAGTGAAATAAGAAAGTGCCAAAGCAGGATTGCAGTGGAATGTCAAGAAGACAAATAATCATGACTACAGAAGAACTACAAAACTTTGATAATGAAGAAATGGAAACAGAGATTTTTGTATACCTTGGTTCAACCCTCAGTCCCAATGGAGACCGCAACCAAGAAATCAGAAGATGATTGAATTAGAAAGGGCAACTGTGAGGGATAAAGATGTGCCATTGGAAACAAGGAGCAAGTTCATCCTTACTCTTATATTTCCCACCATCATGTATGGATGTGAAAACTGGATAGGAAAGAAAAACGATTTGTTTGAAATGTGGTGCCAGAAGAGAGCTTTGTGGATGCTCAATATTTATTTTATTTTATTTTATTTTATTTTATCTTATTTTTATACTTGTTGACCCACGGGAAGATTGCCAGAAAGGCAAACAGATGAGTCGCAGATAAAATCAAGCCTGAAATATCCCTGGAGACAGAAAATTTGAAGCTAAGGCTGTCCTATTTTGGGGGACATCATGAGAAGGTGGGAGCCTCTAGGAAAGTAATACAGGGAATGGTGAAGGGCAGCAGCAAAAGAGGAAGACCAAACAGGAGATGAACCAACACCCTAAAAGAGAGCAGGGACCCGAGTCTGCAAGAGCTGAGGAGGGCAGCTGAGAACATGATATTTTGGAGGTCACTCATTCATAGGGTTGCCCTGAGTTGGATATGACTTGATAGCACATAACATTCATAGAATCATCTGTAACGATTCCTCCTTTCTGCAGATCAATTTTTTTCAACAAACTGACCTTCAGATCAGTTGTTGTTGTTGCTTTGTTGTATCATTACAATTATGACCGACTCTTCGTGACCCCATGTTCATGGAGTTTTCTCGTCAAATGTGGCTTCTCCTAAGCTGAGAGCAGGCAGTCACCAGAGGTCCAGGGGCCACACAACACCCATAATTGAAACTTGGAGGGCTGCCTCCCCTCCTATGACCCTGCTTCCCTAGATAATTTGTTTTCCCCACTGAAAACAGCTCCCTTTTGTCCTCTAGCGCGTGTTTGTTTATTATTATTATTTTAAAAATGGGATGTGTCAAAACATAGCATTGCCACCTGGAGCAGGGCCTATCTTGGCTGTCATATGGCTGTCTTGAGCTTGTACAAAAAGAAAAAGAAAAGAGTCACAGTGCTTCCTGGAAGGCTGTAATTATTTTGGAGGGATCCTCCACAGAATCTAAAAGCCGGCAGGACTGCATCTGCCAGGAAGCATCGTGACGGCTTCATCGTCCACAGAAGCAAGGCCCAAGATACGCTTTGGTCCAGTTGAGTGAAATATAGATGTCTGTAAGTAAGGGGTTTGTGAGCTGGAACTCTAGGAATTCTGTCTGGGGAATTTTTGATGGATTCTGGGAGTTGTAGTCCAATTGTGCTTCCAAACTCAAATAAAAACAGTTCACAGTGTCACAGGCTTTATGTGTGTGAACTAGGCATGGACCTTTCATTTTGGAATGGGTCTGGTTCCGAAATGAATCACGGCAGCACAGTTGCTGTTTGAAACTTGGACCCACCTTCAGAAACGAAATCACCCATTGACTTACTTTGCCTTACCTCACGCAAGGCACAACTCCAACCAGGAAGAATCCTCCGAAGTGTCATCATTCCTTCTCCTTGGTGCTGCCCAATCAGGAGCTATGCAAGGACATATATTGTCCCGCCTCCCTGTCTGATTTGGATCTATCCAGGAGAGGAAAATAATGGATTCTTTAGGAATTATTTTTGGAGATATTTACCCATTCTGTGTTGTTCACCTCTTAGCCAAAAATCCATTCCTTATTTAATACCTCTGTGTTTTGAAGGTACTTGAATATGAACCAGGTTCTTCAGCTTGGTGGAGTAAAAGAATCGATTCCCTATTCCTATCCACTCTTGCAACAGAGGCATTTCACCGGCTGCATTCGCAACCTTGTTGTGGACACTCAGGTATGTGAGACGTGCAGTGTAATGGCAATGAAGGCTTTAAGCTGATTTATTTATTTTTGAAAAGGGCAAAGATTCTTGAGTTCCCTTCAGAGTCTGACACCATCTAATCTAGGAGCTTTCACAGTGGTTTGCTCTGAGGTTCACAACACATGCAAATGTCTAAACTTGTCCTAGCTGGGCTTAGCTTGGGAATTGTAAGATTTTAGTAATTGCAGGATTTAGTCAGACTTTAACAAGTTTTAACTATGTATGTACGTATGTATGTAGGTAGGTAGGTAGGTAGGTATGTAGGTGTGTAGGTTTGCAAGCTTATTCTCGGCCTCTACGGCTAAGATCATGTGTAGGTGTGCAAGAGCAGTCGAGAATCTGTAGGGTTTAATAGCTGCTCCCAGCATCTTTTGATACCCATTACATTTCCCAGGGATGATGGGAGTTGTAGTTTTCTCGACAGACTCCATTGCTGGTTTACGTAAATATAGAAATCTGACTTGGAATACAACAGTTTCTTACAACCCTGAGAATGGTAGATTGTTAAGTCTAGGAGGAAAATCCCCCAGTGTCCTTAGTGAGTGAGTGCTGGTGGAGGGGGATGCTGGGACCTGTAGTCCAACCATTCACTTTTCAAAGCTCTGTGCTGAAGGCAGCTTTGAATACGGATATTGTCTCTCATTATTGTAAGCCACCTTGGGTCCTTTTCGAAGAAGAAAGGTGGGGTAAAAATATTCAAAATAAATAAAATGTATGTATGTATGTATGTATGTATGTATGTATGTATGTATGTATGTATGTATGTATGTATGTATGTATGTATGTATGTATGTAATGAGAGAGACTAAGGTGACTAAGAAAGTATAAACATTCACCAGCTGTACGTGGAGGATGATTTCATAAGTATCTATGAAGTCAAAGGGTGAGCTGCCAGTGCTTTGTATGGCTCATTGCCTTTCTTCGGGAACCTTTTGGTGTCCTTGTCTTGATACCTTATCTCATCTCCTTTCGTGCTTCTACTTCAGATGTTTTGAAAATGTCTTGAATCCCATGAGAACAGAGGACGCTTCCCTGTACCTGGCCATTGTATAGGAACTGTTATGCATGTAGGTCCATACCATCAGACTTTCAGCCGCTTTCCATGCTCTCACCCTGAAGCGTTTTCCCTCAATTATTAGTTGATGTATGGAAAACGTACAGCCTGCCACTAAGACACAATTCACCTTCCATTCTCAGACACTAGCATTCTGCAGTCAAAATTAAGGCGAACACTAATTTCACTTAGCTCTTGTTCTGATATGTATGTTTTTGGTAGAGAGGGCACAGATGGTCTACCATGAGCTAGACTGCATGGGTAGATGATCTTGGGAGTCTGAATTTGTTTCCTCCCACCAGTTATTAAAGGAACTTAGGGGGGAAATGTTTGAACAAGTTCTTTGTTCCTCCGACAAGGTCCTCTAAGAGAAATATGGACAAACCAAGAGAGGCAAGTAATTGATGAAAATAGGAAACGAGGTTTTATTAGAGGAATAGTAAACACAACAGAGGCTGCTTTTACACGACCCCTAAAATCTGAGGCAAAGGGCTCCCAGATGCGGAGCTTAAAATTGTTTTCCCACCAGCTGCGGACTTATTTCCGATGCGGATTATAAAGCTGTGGATGCCGGGCTCTCCTCGCCTTCTGTTTGTTTTTCTGTCCCCGCCGCCCCTTTAACAGCCTGAAATCCCTACGGGGCTGCTCCGAGGGCAGGCGGAGGTGAGCCTGCATTCTTTTCTCCCTTTTTTTCTCCCTCCCCTCACCGCAGACAGGAGCAATGAAGTGCGGAAGGGTGGGGACACAGGAAGCAGAACAAACCCCCATGATCTCTGGTCCGCATTTAAGTTGCCAGCGGATTTTAGAGGTCATGTAAAAGCACCCAGAGTCTTGCAAAACTGGAGAAGCCCAAATTAGGCTCAAAAAGCACAAAGATGAGTGCCTATATTTATAAGGTTGTAAGATCCTTTCACTGGCAAGAATAAATGGTTTCTGCTCTCCCCTAGAGACTTTGGTACCAGTCACTTTCTGTACTCCTGTGGTTACGTTTATGCTCACAGAGTTTTTACATGTCATCACTTGTGATGTCTGGTTCTGGGCCTTTCAGCTAGAATTTGGCACTTCTCTGGCTATAGCAATTTCTTTTAAAGAATATAAAGAGCCTGTTGTGACAGTGATTTGTTTTTGGATTCATCTCTAGAGAAGTCGCTCTTTGCTTCTATTCTTGGAGTGCTAGGTCAAGATCATCCTATTCTTCCCAAGGTACCTCAGCTAACATGTCCTTGCAGCTGGCTATCTGCTTATGAGGGGAAAGAAAACGACTTCATAATGTTTTTACCTTAAGAAAGGGCTTTTTGAATATGGAGACACTATGGTTAGGCTTTATCTGAGAGATATGTTATAGGCAACATAAGGATCAGAATCCTTTTATCCTTTTATTGGCCAAGTGTGGTTGGACACACCCAGAATTTGTTTTGCTAAAAAATGCTCTCCATTAGATATGGGCACGGAACGAACATTTTTTCGTTTCCGTTACCGTTTGTCATTTCCGTTACGCAACGAACCGACAAATGAAAATTGTGATGAAAATGAAACAAAATGAACAGAACCACGAAAATTGAGGTCGTTACGTTTCGTTTCCGTTAATGGCGATGCACAATGAAATGAGCTGTTTTAAATGTTAAAAAACGCCCTGGACATCCATAAAAACGCAGTGATAATTATTTATATTGTCTGATAATACCTACCAGGGGGGTTGGGGTCCTTAAAACATTTGTTTTAGTCTGCTCCCATCGCGATGTATTTTTCTTTTACCTTTAAAATGGATGTCGCCACCAGCCAAAAAATGGAGGCAAGCCATGTGATGGGATCATGTTCAACCAATAGCATGCCCAGGTTGCAGACTGGGCGGGCAGGTCTGGCAGCCACAGAGGGCATAAAAAGCTCTGGCAGCCCCCGTCCTCCTTGCAGCCTCTGGTGGGAGTTAGGGTGGGATTGCTGTCTCTGCTGCGACTCTAGCTTCAGTCCTGCAGCCTCCCTGTGTGTGTGCGTGCTACGTACCTCTCGGTGAGTACCCTCCCTTGCCCCGCAGTGCAGTCACTCTGCGGCTGCCTTGCACCCTGGGCAACACCCGCCGCTGCCTTTGCAGCCTCCTTGCATACCTAGTCTATACTGTGTCTCTGCCAGCATCCATTTTTTTAGTGTTTTCCCTCTGGTCTGTGGCGTTGGGGGATGCCTGCGCATGGAAATGCTTTAAAAATCATGCAAAAAGCGGGTAGAAACGACAAACAAAAAAACAAAAAATGGTAACAAAATTTTTCAAAAAATTCACGACAAACGGAAACGAACCGAAACAGACTTCTCAACGAAAAACGAAAAACCGAAACACCATTTTTCTGTTTCGTGCCCATCTCTACTCTCCATATATAAGAAGGAAATATAAGAACCATATATTCAACAATAAAAACACAGTACAACAACACAATATAACCTATTATTAAAAAAGGAAGAAAAGAAGAAAAAATCAATTATTCAACAGTTTGATAGCACTTGGAAAGAAACTACAGTGATACCCCGACTTAAGAGCAGCTTGACTTAAGAGCAATTCAACTTAAGAGCAGAAAACTGTTGGCATTTTAACTGCCACCTGACAAATTTTACGTATGGTCTGCTCGACTTACAAATATTTTTTTTCATTTTTTTTTATTTTTAACTTATTTTTTCAATTTTTTAGATAGGTACCCCGATTTAAGAGTAGTTCGACTTAAGAGCATGAATTCAGAACGGATTAAATTTGTAAGTCGAGGTACCACCGTATCTTTATATCTAGTTGTCCTAGTTTGCAATGCCCTAAAACGTCGCCCTGAGGGTAACAATTGAAACAGGTTATGTTCAGGATGTTTGGAATCCGTATATGTCTTCATATAAGTTATATGAATTAGGGAATCAGTTTCATTACGACACACTCCCATTATTTCATGCCTGGATTGGAAACAATATTTCATGTCTTTTTTTATGTATATAGGAAGTTTATTTTCCAGTTTTGTTTTCTCCCTGGGGGGCTTGGGAGCTCCCCCCCCCCCGTAAAAATGGCAGGTCCCAGTTAGATCCATCTTGCGTTTTAAAACTCAGTGTGACCAGGGTGGGGGTTGCGTAAATGCCCCACCAGGAGCTACAGTCTGTTCAGCAGGGCTTTTCTACCAACATTTAATGAGAATTGTAATCTATCAATATCTGAACAGCTCCATGTTTTCCACCTCTCAACAGCTGCAGTTGTCTTTGGAATTTGTGAGGCTAGGGTTCATCACTCATTCTACTGAAACAGAATCAGAATTATGTGTATTTTCCAGGCAGCGTGAAGGTCCTTCTTGTTAATAAGCTTTTCTTTATGTATTACACTTGTATTCTGCCCTTCCAATTAGGAAAAAAAAATAATGTTCAGGGTGGGAAGAGGCATAACTAACGGTTGTACGGCTCAGCCCGTTTTTAAACAAATCACGACAATAAGTAAAGCGGATTAAAAGGCCAGGTTGAAAAAATTGTTTTTCTCCCATCTTTGTAGGGTTCTGGGACCGGTTGCATTTCCTGTTAGAATCTTAATGCTGAGATTACAATGCTACGGACCACACAAGAAAAATCCAGCCCTGATGCTATCTTCTTTCTGTTTTTTCCTTTTAAAGTTATATGACCTTGAATCTCCAGCAGAGTCCCTAAATAGCTCTTCAGGCTGCAGCTTGACAGATGGTAACTGTGGGAAGAAAACCGCCTCCCCCTGTGGTGCTCATGGGAGATGCCTCGGCGAGTGGGACTCGTTTACCTGCCACTGCTTGCCAGGTTACTATGGCTCTAAATGCGACAAAGGTGAAGTTATCATCATGGATGATCCGCGTGGCGCATGGTTTACCGAGGTGCCCTTGTTTTGAGGCAGCTTTTAAGAAGAGGGTTCATCTCCATTTTGTTAGATGGGAAATGGGATGACACCTGGATTTTGTGTAGGCAAAATATTTGGGTTTTGTGCATCCCTTTTTATATAGTAATTGAGATCAAAGGTAGACACTATTGTTATGTCTGTGAAGATTCTCAGTCATCCAGGTGAGTTTATCTGGAAGATGACTCATGGCAACTGGACTTCTTTTTCGTGAGAGATTCAAACGTTTCGCTGCTCATCCAAACAGCTTCGTCAGTCTGAAGAAAGCTAGTTGCGAGTTTTCCATTTTATAGTTCACTTTGACCTCTTTATTTATTTATTTATATTTTAGAATATTTTTTACCCCGCCTTTCTCCTTGGAAAAGGACCTAAGGCAGCTTACGGTAATGAGGGATAATACACAGTCCAGTACAATTAAGACATGTTCAAGTATTTGAGAAAAAGGAATTGAAGGACATCTTACAGCATTAATAGACAACATTACATTAAAGCAACACAGTTATAAGTAGTCATAAACATAAAGTCTGTGTGAACCTGTAGATTCATATAAAAGACACATGGTAGTCCATCATTCAGAGAAAGCTTGCCTGAAGAGAAAGGTCTTTGCCTGTTTTTTGGAAGGACAACAGAGACGAGGCAGTCCTGGCTTCTAGTGCGAGGGAGTTCCAGAGTCTGGACACAGCATTCAAGAAGGCCCTTTCATGGGTTCCCATGAGACGTACCTGTGAGGGTGGTGGGATGGAGAATAGGGCCTCTCCTGATGACCTTAACACCCGAGTTGGTTCATACTGTGAGATCCAATCTTTGATGTAGCTTGGTCTGAAATAGGCTCATAAGATGAACAATGGTCTGAATAGGCTCGTTAGGTAGACAACAGTCTCAATAGTCTCACTTAAGGAGTTTACCTAACGAGCCTATTCAGACCACTGTTCCTCTTATGAGCCTATTTCAGATCAGGGTGACAAGAGGTCAAAGCGGACTATAAAATGGAGAACTCGCCACTAGCTTTCCTCAGACTGATGAGGCTGTTTGAATGAGCAGCAAATTGTTTCAATCTCTCAAGAAAAAGAAGTCCAGTTGCCATGACTCAGCTTCCAGGTAGACACTAGAGGTAGCCGATATTTAGAGCAGAAGCACATGAACGCTTGGAAAAAGTGGTTGAGGCCCTCTGTGTTTGTGAAATGATAGTTTGAAGGAATCCTATATTGAAGTCTTGAAGACTACTTAGTCCTAGCAAGTTAACTGACAGGAAGTGAGGAATGAGGAAAGTTTGCACTGTGATGCTCAGACCTTTTTATTTGTTCGGAATTTCCCTTTTCTAGCCATGGACCTGGCTATCTCACTGATGGAGTAATACAGGGATCATCCTTGCAGGAAAAGTTGAGAGTTGTCCTCCTTCCTCAGAACAACAGAGTTGGGGAGAAGCATGAGGGCATGAAAAGCCTCTTTCTTCCCAAAGCATTAGGAGGAAAAGCTGCACCTGTTTTTCTGGCCAGGAAGCTGATTATGTCAGAGCGGCGTGGCCCCTGTGTCATGTGGAAGATGGGTGGCCCCCGTGTCTTGTAGAAGGTGGCCCCTGTGTCATGTGGAGGACTGTGGCAATCCCACCTCTCTCCCCCTTTGCTATATATCAGTGGTTCTCAACATGGTGGTCAGGACCCCTTTGGGGGCCGAACGAGCATTCCACAGGGGTCACGATGAGCCAGTGTAGAAGAAGGCACAAACGGCTTGGGTCTGGAGGAGGAGGGGGACAAAGGGGGGAAAGAGTGAGTTACACCTTATAGGTTGGAGGGAATGTCACTCAGTGGCACCAGAGGCTGCCATTGGCTGAGGGTGCCTGTACAGGAAAGTTCTCTCTGGCCCCTGTGGCAGTGGCCTCCCAAAGGGGGCTTGTGGCCTTTTCCAAGCAAGGCAAGGGGTCACCACAACATGAGGAACTGTATTAAAGGGTCACAGCATTAGGAAGGTTGGGAACCACTGCTATATATACTGCTGATGAAATCTTCTAGATAAACACTTGAGCATCTCCTGGGAGATTAAGTGTATGTGTACATGTATGATATATACACACAAATGTCTGCATTTTGTATTCCCTCACCCTTAACATTTCTAGTTGCTGAAGAATACTCTTTTGGGCCAGGAAGTCACGTTCATTACCAACTTCCTTTTGCCATACCCTCCCGCCGAACGCTGGTAGACGCCATGATAAGGATGCGTGAGCCCAATGGTATTATCTTAAGCATGTCTTCCCGGAAGAAGGATGAACACATCACCCTGCAGGTGAATGAGGAGTGATGGCCAAACATCAATTTAGAGTTCATTCTGTTCTGATCCAGTGAGGCATGGACAAAGTTGACCTCTTCCAACGCAGTGTATTCATCTTTATTTGCTTAGATCTCAGCTATGCCCTTGATTCACTGTCCCTTCCAGTGAATTCTGGAGCAAACACGCTAGTCTGTGCAACATAAATTTATAGAAATGGGCAAGAAGCACCACAGAGTCCTCATTATCTGAAGCTTAAGGCTCGTTCCCACTGTGAAGTGTGTATGTGTTGATTTGCAAGCATAGGAGGAAATGGTAGCATGTGAACCCAGCAGCCTTACCTATAATTAGAGCTGCAAATTTCCCCAGCAACTGTGGCCCAAGAGGTGAGTTGCTGGCTTGAACACATACAATCTTCGTTCAAGTAATCCGGCATCCAGAGAAGCCACGAAGCTCTGTGAACTGCCCTTCAGAATATTTCTTGATTACTGCACTTGCACCCCACTCTGATCTTGATATGTACACATCTTATATAATGAGTGCTCCAATTTGTAAGAAGGTCTTGTTCATGGGGTGGGTGGGTGGGAGATAGTTGTTGGTTTTGTAGTTCATGTCAGAAGCAGCCCAGTGGCTCCTGTGGAACAGAGGAATCATCTGTTGAGCTGTTGCTACCCAGGGGGTGGCCAAAGGTGTTCGCAGTACAGTAATCCCCCACCTATCACGGGGGTTAGGGACCCAACGCAACCCGCAATAATTGAAAATCCATGATATGGGGATGCTGAGTCAGGTCAGGACTGTGGGGCATGGCACTGCCCTGAATGGGCCTCCAACAGGCTTCCCGGGCCCCAGATGTGGTCTCTTGCAATCCGGAAGTAACTTCCGGTTTTTCGGAAATCACTTCCGGTTTGTCAGAAACCACTTCTGGGGCCTTTGATAGGCCTGGGAAGCCCGTCAGAGGCCCATTTGGGGCAGTCTGTCAAGCCTGGGTAAAGTGCAGTAGGCCTCAAACAGGCCCAAGCATCTTACCCCAGGGGCTCTTGCCTTTCATATACTGCAGCCCCTCAATATATGTGAACCGCGAAATGGCGGGGGACCACTGTATTCACATCCTTTTGGGAAGCTTTTTGCACATGCACCCTAATATGGACAATCTCCTGTCTGCTCGTCATGCAGGCGAATGGTGGTTTGGAGTGGTAGGGAAGGGCGTTCAAAGGAGAAAATAGCTTTTAATAGCTATTTCCATCATATAAATAAATCCAACCAGAACAAATGTTTGACAGACGTGGCCTCCATCAGACTTCAAAGCATGTATGAATATTTCATGGAGAATGTACAGAAACATCAGTGAGTGTAGAATGTATTCCTATCAAGGAATCATCGAGAATCTGGACACTTTGCCAGCATAAGCAAGTATATTGCATTATCAACAAGGATAATCTGCCAGCAGTACTGTAGAATGGCCTTTCCCCCATATGAACAGTCAAATGGCAAAACTAAGGAAGAGTCTTGCAGTACAGAATATGCCGAGCCAAAAGATAGGAAAAAGGGATGAAGAATATGAAAGAAAGAAAGAAAAGGAGAAGTAAAAACAGGGTTACATAAAGCAGAATATTATTTTCAGTTAGGTACATTAATGCAGGGGTGTCCAAACTTTTTGCAAGAAGGGCCAGTTTTAGTGAGGTGGAAATGTGTGTGTGTGGGGCACCATTCAGCCTCATTTAGCCCCCGGGCCAGACTTTGGACAAGCCTCTAGGACATGCAAGGAGGTGGGGAGGACGCTGCAGCAATGGAGCCGGGGATGGGTAGGCTGGGCAGGTGGCTGGGGGGACGGACGGAGGCAGGGAGTGCAGAAAAACCGTAAAACTGCAAGCTGACATCTCCATCTGGTATGGGGAGGGGCCAGCTGGTGGGGATGTGTGACAGGCTGAGCCGGCAGGGGGAAGAGGCTGTGGGCCGCTCGAAATTTGAAAACGGGCCGCATTTGGCCTGCAGGCCTGACTTTGGACATGCCTGAATTAATGTAAGCTCGTTATATGTCAATTATTTGTTTGTTTTGAGTTGGTGTTGTCCGCTAAAGTAGTAAATTGATCCGACCATTTATTGGTGGATGTTGTAAATTTATATTGAGGCCTTGAAGTGTATGCCTTTTGGTAATGGTAAGAGCTTGTAAAATCAGTTGGCGCTGGCCATCAGTTAAATTCCAAACTTCAGAAACATCGTTTCAAAGTACATATCTACAAATATAGATATTTGCAATATAAAGTTCATTTTCTGCAATAGATTGGTCACAAAGAAATTGCCACTGGACATGCTCATATCATATGCCTCTAGAAGGGATCCTCTGTGATACATTGCCAGCATATAGCTGAGCTGGTGAATTTTTTTTCTAATTAATTGCTCTCCAGTATGTCCAGAATGCTATCTCGTACTGAACTAAGCACGGGGTGATATTTAGGTATTGAAATTAACAACATATAGACTTTAGTCCTAAAGTTTCTGAACAATAATAAAGTTAGTCTTCAGAGAACTACAGAATTCAGTTGCTTTTGCTGCAAAACGGATGGATGTGCCTAAACCCTCTGAAAAAATATTAATGCCAGTTGATCAACATACATGCATGTAGACATAGTTAGTTGCTGTGCACATTATTTATTTCCGTGCTGTACACATTATCTATTTCCGGGCTGTTCACATATGGCCATTCCGTAAAATTTACACGGAGCTCCTGTATATCAAACAAGCAGTTTACAAAACATTTGATCAGCTCCTGTTCATCATCCCTACTTGACCAGACAATGTGCAGAATCCTATGTTGATCCTGTCAGAATCTCCACGTTACCCACGCCATTGCGTGACCACGCACAACCTTAGTTGCTCCTGTGACTATTTTTGGTTGTATATGGCCTGGCATGGTCTATGAGGCAGAATATAATCTAGATAATAAATAAATGAACCGTGTATGCGTGTGTACACATTTACCGGTCAACTCGCATTACTCCAATATATAATAATGCAAGGCTATCTCTGCGGAAATATGGCAACATTTAGCTAATGGTGTGAAAATTGCTGCATCTCTGAACTTTTTGCCTATTTATTGTTAGTACAGCTCCTTCATCAGGGATGTTCCTCATCCTTGCTCAGTTCGTCAGTTTTAGGCAGAGCTTCTTTGTGCAACATGTAACAAAATACTTGACGCAGGTTCCTTGATTTCCACAAGGTGGTCCAGAGTTTGCTATCGGTTTCTTACAACCTGGGAGACGGCACGTTTGCTGTTAGCCTTCCCTCCTACCAAGTGGATAATGGAGAATGGCATCATATTTCCCTGGAGAGAAATGAGAACGAGTTCACGCTTCGCCTGGATGGAGGAGGCGGGAAGAGAGAAATCCGGAAGGCAGCAGGGGTCTACAAAGAAATCATCGTTGATCCCAACAGCTTGGTGGTTGGCAATACACGCCCTGTCAATCAGAGCCACGGTTTCCAAGGTAAAGAGAACATTCCACATAACCAGTACCTCATACAGCTGTCTGTGACCAACTCGTCGCTATTAAAAGAGTTATGAGATGGCACTGGGGTATCATTTGCAAGGTTTGTGCATAAGTCCATTTCTCCTTTGCTTCTGCTTTATTATTATTTTTGTACTGCTCAGGAGCAGAGCTTGCAAAAATTACTCTCTTGGACTACACATTCTGGAAGTTAATTGTCCCAAAACAACATGCTTCCCAAGCTCAGCTAATGATTTAGCCATTTCATAATAAGAAAGAGCCCCAAGGAGACCCAGAGTGACATTCCTTCCCTTCCCCTTCAGATTAGCCTAACTTTTTACTGTTTTCCTTTTTAATGTACTAACTTTTGACTTCATTGTGACATCTCCTAAACTGTGGTGGTGGGTGTTTAAAGATGGGTGTAACGCAGCGGTGTCCAAACTTCGGTCCTCCAGATGTTTTGGACTACAACTTCCACAGTCCTTTGTCATTGGCAATCTAGGCTTGGAATTCTGGGTGTTGTGCTCAAAACATCTGGAGGGCCAAAGTTTGGACATCCCTGCCTGTAACGTGTCAGAAAGCTGTATTGGTTTAATAATGACTCTGTTGCTGTGTACACACAAAGTATGTTGTATTTCTCAGACAGTAAGAATGCTTGTGTCGCTGGCTTGTGACGAGGGAGTGAGATCTCACCCCAGTATTTTGGGGGGTGAGCCCTCGTTAATTAGGCCCCACATTGCCCCTCTGGCCTAGGAGAAAACCCAAAACAACTCTGCACATTTTTAAAGAGTTGTACTGGGATTATGAGACATTGGATGGAGAAGTTTGCTGTTGATTAACACTTGTGATGTTCACAACCACCCAACTCCTCCAGGCTATCAGAGCTACTGATCAAGATGGTTCTGTTTTATTTCTACTATCAGATGTTGGGAAACTTGAGTGGAAGGTAGAATCATAGAATTGGAAGAGACCTCAAGAGCCACCCATTCCAACCCCTTGCCATGCAGGAACCCCCATTACAGTACTCCCGACAGATGGCCATCCAGCCTCTGCTTAAAAACATCCAAAGAAGGAGACTCCACCACCCTCCGTGGCAGCATATTTCACTGCCAAAGAGCTCTAACTGTCATGAAGTTCTTCTTATCTTTAAATTGAGTCTCTTTTACTGTAGTTTGAAACAGTGCCCTGAGTCCTAGTCTCTAAAGCCATGGAAAACAAACCAGTCCCCTCTTCATTATGACATCCTTTCAAATATTTAAACATAGCTATCACATCCCCTCTCAGCCTTCTTTTTGTAAAGCTAAACATTCCCAGCTCAGTCAGGGTCACCTCCCACAAGCACTCGATAGACCTTTATCATGGATCTTATGATTTTGTACCAGACTCAATAGACCTTTGTCATGGGTCTTATGATTTTAAGTACTGTACCTGGAATATTTTCCATCTGATTATATGTACATGGTATAAAGTGTGTGTGTGTGTGTGTGTGTGTGTGTAAATACAATGGAATAATGGAAATCCATGGCATTTAAGTTGGCATTTGCCTTCCATCAGCACTTGATATTATGACCTTCCCAGTGCTGATAGTTGTATTTCAGCATGTATGGAGGGCTAAATAGTCCCCATTTCTGATACATGGTAAAGGGAAAACATGGTTGATAGTTGCTTTTCCGAAATGCATAGCAAAAGGACTTTTGCATTGACTGACCTGTTGGTCTGCACAACTATCAGCTACGAGTATGTCTCCATATCATGAGTGAAGAGTGGCTTTTAAAATCAGCACCTACCTTTCATAAAATGCATTTTTCATTCCTATTCAATGTGAGACATTGTTCTCCTCTTTGAGCACATGGACTCAGATCTCCCGTAGAGCAGAGGTGGAAGTAGCTCATGTTCATGGGATCAGCTCTTAAGGTTTTTGCTTGAACCCTGACATTTGCCAGCTAACAGCCCCATGCAAGAAATAGGCTAAGAATAAAAAGCTGAGAACTTAAAAGCCCTTCTGGACAAAGATCTACTCCTAGTTAACCCAGTTTCTGCTTTTTAGCAGTTAACGTTGCAGTTCATTTTTCAAACAAATCCTTGCCTGTTTAATGCACTGACTCCCAACGTGTGTCTTCCAGATGTGTTAGACAATGGCTAATGTCTAGTAGTAAGTTGCAACTAGAACAAGCTTGTTGAATCAGTGAGATTTACAGAGCAGTTGACTCACTGTATTAGCGGGCAATGGTACAGTGGACCCTCATATAACAAATGGTTTGTCTAACAAAATCTGTACAACATAAAAAATTCCGGAGATAGGGGAAATCTGCTTAACAGAATCGCCTATGGGGCGAATCCGTACAACACAAAAATGGTTGCGATTAGGGATTACTGTTTTCAATGCATTCCTATGGGAAATTTGTATAAAGGAAAATTTGCTTAACAGAATTTCATTTGGAACGAATTACAGTGGTATCTCCGTTCCAGAGCCTAGGAAAATGACACAGACACCTGGTTTTTTGCTCAAAACTCTTTATAAAGTGCACTTTAAAGGTACAGATGCAATGGCACCCGGGATATCTCTTTTTTACTGATGCATGCTGGAAATTAGTTATCCGAGGCAGTCCATAGGGAAAATTCGTTATCCGAGGCAGACCATACCTAGAAATTGCAGTTTGTTATCTGAGGCAGCCCATAAGGAAAATTCTCTATCCGAGGCAGCCCTATACTGGAAATTGCAATTTGTTATCTGAAAACTAACACTCCTGGCAAATAGAAGGGGAAGAAATGGAGGCAATGACAGAGTTTATTTTCTTGGGCTCCTTGATAACTGCAGATGGCGACTGCAGCAACGAAGTAAAAAGACGCCTGCTTCTTGGGAGGAAAGCAATGGCAAACCTAGGGAGCATCCTAAAGAGCAGAGACATCACTTTGCCAACTAAGGTCAGGATAGTCAAAACTATGGTTTTTCCAGGAGTGATGTATGGAAGTGAAAGCTGGACTATAAAGAAGGCTGATCGCCGCAGAATCGATGCTTTTGAGCTGTGGTGCTGGAGGAGAGTCTTGAGAGTCCCCTGGACTGCATGGAGATCAAACCTATTCATCCTGAAAGAAATCAGCCCCGAATGTTCACTGGAAGGACAGATTTTGAAGCTGAGGCTCCAGCACTTTGGCCACCTCATGAGAAGAGAGGACTCCTTGGAAAAGTCCCTGATGTTGGGAAAGATTGAAGGCAAAAGGAAAAGAGGACGGCAGAGAATGAGATGGTTGGACGGTGTCATCGATGCAACCAATATGAATTTGACAAAACTCCGGGAGGCAGTGGAGGATAGGAAGGCCTGGCGAGCTCTGGTCCATGGGGTCACGAAGAGTCAGACACGACTGAACGACTGAACAACAACAACAACATCTGAAAAATTCATTATCAGGGGCAGTCGTTATCCGAGGTATTACTGTAATTCCTTTATACAAGGTATCACTGTAGTAGGCACTTACTACTGATTTAAGCCTATAAGGCTGAAGGTTCATTAAAAGTCCGTCAAATCAGTTTCTGAGATACACTCAGTTTTACAGTGTTTGTGACATCTCTTTCCCAAATAGTTCTTGATCAAGGGCTTTTTTCTTTTGGCCTCAGGATGCATGAAGGATGTCAGATTCAATAACTACATACTACCTCTAGACTCTTCCCCAAAGGAGGTCGTTCTGAGTGCCGAAGGAGTGAGAAAAGGCTGCCTTTCAGAAGCTTGCAAGAGTAATCCTTGCAGCCAACAGTTTATATGCATTGACTTGTGGATGATGCATGAGTGCAGGTAAGGCTTTGTTGTTCTGTAAAATATCAAGCACGATCAGTCCACCCACAGAAGTGGGAAATCGCTACAGTTAATTCTTGGATCTGTGATTTCTCCACATTTCCAGTAGCCGTGGTGATTTAATGCCAAAGATATTTTAAAGCAACGTTTCACTTTTCTCATGACATTATTTGAGGCCAGTATTACTAATTTCAAATGCAGTTTTGTGGTTCAGTGAGGTGTTCAGATTGGGTTGGATCGAAATTTATCTAGAACCTTAACAAATATCATTTACTGTATTTGACGGTTGACTGTTGAAATATTTTTAGTGTTATATTCATTTGGTTCTTTTATTATTGTATGCACAATGTTATGTGCTGAGATACTGTCTTTTTTTGGTTTTCAGTTGAACAGTGGGGTGAAATATTTTAAATAAATAATAAATAACATGTTTGGGGATGTGTTCATGCATTTTTTGATTCTCCTTTTTTAAAAACGTGTAACTGTGTGTAATGAAATGTTTTGAGATGTACAATTGAAATGCTGGTCTGCCCACGTGTTAATACAGCGACCACTGTCCACACACTAGCGAAGCAGATCTGTAGTAATTAAAAGTCTTTCCATGATAGATTTGTCTGTCTTTAAAGTGCCATAGTACGAGTGTATTTATTGAGGTATGTGTTAGGAGAGGAGGGGGGAGGGTTCAAAATGTTCTGCTTATATACCGCCCTATACCACTTCAAGTAGTCTCTGGGCGGCTTACAGTTTTAATTACAGTATGCAGGCTACTCATTGCCCCTTCCCAAGCAAGCTGGGTGCTCATTTTACTGACCTCGGAAGGATGGAAGGCTGAGTCAAGCCACGAGCCAGCTACCTGGGATTGAACCCCAGGTCGTGAGCAGTTTTACCTGCAGTACAGGCATTTAGGTGCCTGGAGTAGGAAATGGCAAACCAGTCCAGTATTCGTGCCAAGAAAACTCCATGGACATGGGGTCATGAAGAGTTGGTCACGACTATAATGACACAGCACATACACACAGGCATTTAACCACTGCACCACATTGCTCAGTGCGAAGGGTTGCATGAAACATTGGTGGGACATAATCTTGTGACTCGGGATCTGTTCCAGACATTCAGCCTTTCCAGATGAGGTTCATCTGGGATCAAATTTCATTGTTATGTGAACTGGTTCTTGATTAATCTAATGGAGGTATAAAACCAAGTTTGCGCCTCAAGGGTTTTGGATGTGTCAACGGTGAGGTTAATGCCTAACTATTTGATCTGCGTTTGCCTCTTCCAGTTGCCCTCCAGGACACATGATGGTGGAGAATGCCACGGGCCGACACTGCATTTACACTGCATGTGCTCAGAGACCTTGTAACTATGGCACATGCATCTCTCAGTCTGCAAGCAAGTTCCGATGCCACTGTCCGGATGGCTACTCTGGCCGTAACTGTGAAATCACGCTAGCGATCTTCCACAAGGACGCTGGATTGAGCTTCAGCTCCATGTTTGCCATCTGCATTTGCTTTCTGGCCCTTCTAGGTAGCTATGGCAACTACATACTGTATTATCTCTGGTGATGAACCATGGCCATCCACCATTTTGTCTTGGCTATTTCTCACGTCATCCTGTCATGAAGATGCCCACTGGATTATATCTTCAGTACCTTGGTCTTCATTTCATCCATCAGGACATTTTGATCCATCACCTTCTCATTCTGACCCCTCTGCATTTCCCTTTGTTTTAATTCCTAATTATTTTGTTAAGAATCAGTTCCAAAGGGATGGGATGGGGATGTAACAGAAAGAGGGGAATGATAGTACAAAAAGATGGCTGTCACATCGTATTATTGGTCAGTTCCGCCTCTTGCTTTCCCATATCGACCACCCAGATGCTGCTGGAAAGACCCATAGTGAGTCATTATAGCAATAATGCTCTTCTGTCTCTCACCCTGCCTGCAAGCTAGAATTAAGTGGCCTAACCGCCTTTGAACCTTAGTTTTCCATTCCGCTGTCACAGAAAATGGTTCCTGGTATATTTATTCTTCATAAATATGCCCAGTCCCTCTTTATAGCTGTCTACAACAAGTGGCTTGGAGAAATGTGTTGTGCAGGCAGCAAGTTTGTCATCTAATCCTATGTCAGATGATTTTGGACAACGTTGATAAATCACGTGCTTGCACTCAGTTGTTCTGAGACGGTTTATAATGAATTCAAATGCTGCTGTTATTTAAATCTCCAAAGTGGTTTGCAGTCTTGTTTATCCTCACTGTAACTCTGTGAATTTGAGTATATTGTTCCTGTTCTACAGAAATACAGTAGGACACCAGTATCCGCTGGGGATTGGTTCCAAGCCTTCCCATGGATAATGAAAACTGTGGATAAGAGAGAACGCCAGAATGTCCCCAAAACTGCTGTTTTGTCATAGTAACGTGCTTTACAGCTGCTGTTTTGCAACAGTAGGTTGCTTTACAGCTGCTGTTTCTGATGGTAGCTTGCTTTATGGCTGCTGTTTTATGACAGTAGCTTGTTTTACAGCTGCTTTTTGTGACAGTAGCTTGCTTTGCGGCTGCTGAATTATTTATTTATTTTTCCTCTGCCAGCTGTGGATAACAAAATCAGTGGATAATGAATCAGTAGATACGGGGGGTCCTACTGTAGAGAAAAAAGGTGAATCCAAGTCCTTAATTTGTCAGCTGCAGTTCTAGCTGTCTGGACACAAAGTTACAGGGGATTTTCCAGCTAGGAGAAACAGTATGGCAGCCTTGCTACTGATGGAAATATGAGTTGTATTAGGTGTCTTGTAGACTGTTAGATCTTCACCAGAGATTGATTCCTTCCACATAGTGATACAGGATGGTTCTGCATAATAGTACACTTCCATTGCAAAGAAAACTATCATCTTTCTTCATCTTGTACTGTACTCTTTTGAAGTTACCCCGAGATGAAATCTTACAGCAAGTTGAAAGGTAAATTCGTTCCTTTTTTGGTGTGCTGTGGCTCTTAGTTTAGCCATTGCCTGATGTTCAGATTATGCATGCATAAAGGAAAATGGGGAAGAGCAAGTCAGCCCCGTTTCCCACCTCTGTCACCCTTTCGCCCAGTTTCCATCAATGGAAAGCAGACATCTGTACAGGAGACCCTCCTCTGTTTATACGGTGGGGGGAGGGCACTGTGATTTAAGATCATGAGAAGTTGGGATTCTAAATTGCATAGGGAGTCAGCAGCTACTTAGGGGCTTCTCTGCTGCAGACACAGTGTACTCTATCTCTCCAAGTCACAGAAGGTAATAAAGACCACAATGGAGTATGTGAAAATACGGTGGTACCTCTTAAAACGAATTTAATTTGTCCTACATGTCAATTTGTTGTAAGAAAACTTTGTCTTACGAAATGGGAAGTTGAGTCATGGCAACTGGACTTCTTTTTTCTTTAGAGATTGAAATGTTTCGCTGCTCATCCAAACAGCTTCGTTTCCGATAGGAATGCATTGAAAATGGATTAATTTGTTCCGGAGGCTATGACTCGCTTCGTTTTATGAAAATTTTGTCTTGTGAAACATGGTTTCCCATAGGAGTGCATTGGGAATGGATTAATCTGTTCCGGAGGCTAGAAGAAAGACAAAAATAACCGTTTCCCCCCCTGGGTACACATGTAATGGTTTTCCATCTTGAGAAGCATCCCATAGGGAATTTTTTTTGTCATACGAAGCATGCTTATTCCCACAATTTTTTTCTTCCTACAAGTATTTTGTCTTATGAGGCAATTTGTCTTAAGAGGTACGGTTGCCCTCAGTCTTTGTTATAGTATGAATGTGTCAAGAGACCTTGTACTTTTGCATTCTTGAATTTATATTACATGAATATGTTTGCCATGCAAACATGGAATAATGAATATTTGTAATGAATTAAAATTAATTTTCATAATTGTGAATCCTTTCCTCTTAATGTAAACGGAGGTTGTAAACCAGGCATGTCCAAAGTCAGGCCCGGGGGCCAAATGTGGCCCGTTGACAAATTTCGAGTGGTCCACGGCCTCTTCTCCTCACCAGCTCAGCCTGTCACGCATCCCCGCCAGCTGGCCCCTCCCCATACCGGATGGAGGGGTTAGCTTGCAGTTTTATATTTTGCCTGCACTCCCTACCACTGTCCAACACCACCCAGCCACCTTCCCAGCCTACCCACCCACGGCTCCGTTGCTGCAGCATCCTCCCTTCCTCCTTGCGTGTTATAGAGACTTGTCCAAAATCCAGCCCTGGGGCCAAATGTGGCTGAGTGGTCGGCCCCCACACATATTCACCTCACCAAATCTGACCCTCCTTGCAAAAAGCTTGGACATCCCCGTTGTAAACAATGGAGGTTTCTTCTCAAAAGGATTAGTTGGTAATGTTTTCATGAGATCGCATTGTTCTGTGGTCAGACACAGAAAGACCAAACCCCATGTGTTTCTGGATGCAACCACAGCTTGGGAAAAGTTGCTTTTTGGATTGCAGCTTGCAAAATGAAAATGGGGTAGTCCGAGAAGGTCATGTCCCCATGCTCTGAGCTTCATTTTGCTGGCCATATGAGCAGAAGAGGTGTGCTTGCAACCATGTCAAGTATTGCTTACAACTGCTCCAAGATTGGTGTGCAGTCTGCCTCTTTTTTGAGACAGCTTGCTGTGGCCGTTCTGTCTAAGTTTCTGTAGAGGCTGGTGCATGCTAACGTTAGCTGCTAATTCTGGGCTGCTTTCTGACAGGCAGGAGCAGAAGAGGCGCTCCTCTGAGAACTTGACCTTCACGGTTTAAAAAGGAAAGCCTCTTCAAAGACACCGAGCCGTAGTCAGCACCACCTTTCCCTTTTTCAAAGCGACGTCAGCTGAAAATAGCTCCTGTTGTGTTGGAAATGGGGAGTGTGAAGACGCCCGCAGGCTCATGCCTTCATCATCTCAGCGCTTTCCTAGCTGTGTCAGGTCTACCTGTGGAGATGTGGCCCTGACTAAACAGCCCTTGTGGCTCGTGGTTTCAATATCCTTCGTCGACATTGCTGTTGGGAAGAGGGGAAACGTATCCCATTGATTATACCAGACTACTAACGAGAATGACATGTTTTGGAGGGATATACTGCTTGCAAGGTTGCATGTGTAGAGTTGAATGCTCCTCAGGAATATATTTAGGACAGGAAGATCCATACGGTTATATCAGCAAGATGTAGTTAAATGATACTGGATATTTCATGGGTTATTTCAGTCTTACCGTCTTACAATCTAAAGACATTATATCTCCGTTGGGTCACATTAATGTGCAGAGGGTCACCGCTTTCAACGTATTTTATTTGGAGTTTTCACCCAAGATTTCAATAGGATTTAACCTTCTTTAACTGATAGCCTTTCAGTAGCTATACTGGCTGCATTAAGTCTAAGACAGTCCTGCACAACAGGTAGCCCGTGGGCTACCGGTAGCCCGCGAAGTGTTCAAAAGTAGCCCGCCGGCCACCAATAAAAAAAGTGAGGAGATAAATTCTCCACCCCTCCCTCCCCCATCCCAAGGACCACCACTGCCCTAGCAAAGTTCAGGGTCTGCCAGCCCACTGCCTCAGCCGAGCGGGGCAGTTCAAGGGCTATAGTGCGGTCCCCTCCCCCCCCCACACACACACCGGCCAGATGATCAGGGCACCACTGTCTCATGGCCAGCTGAGTTGCTGGCATGGAGTGGAGGGAGGGGAGGGGACAGCGAGAGGCCCTCTCCGGCCTGGCCGTGTAGCTTTGCAGCTGTGGCAGCATCCACAGCAACGGAGGAGGAGGAAGGAGGAGGGGGTCCAGGCTGGTTGCTGTGCACACCCTGCCCTTTCTGGCCTGGCCGGGCAGCCACACACATACTCCTGTAAGGAGACCACGGGGGTCCTTGGGGAGATCAAAGTAGACCGCAGGGCCGTTTGGGAGAAAAAAGTAGACCAGGGGCTGCTCAGAGTTGGATAGCCCTGGTCTAGGAGAGCAGCCTTGAGACAATCGCTCTTCGTATGCTCATTGGACTAAGTGCAACTGAATTCTTTCAAGTTTGTTTCTGAGTAACTATGGTTCAGATTCTTCAGCACACAATCACATATTTTCCCCCAAGCCAGAACCTTGGGTGAGGACTAGACCAAGCAGATGTAGAAAGGGGAACATGACGAGGCAACATACCTCAATGTTTTGAATAATTACTGTGAGTCAATAACATTATTTTTAAAACATCGTCTTCGGAATCAAGCTCAATCAGATACCACCAGTCATTCAGCTAGCAAACAGCAGGTGTGGAAGATCCAATCTCATTCGGAACTTGAACTGACAGGATGACAGTGGGACTTGTAACAGTTGTTACACCTCCTGTGGAAGATAAGGTCCCTCTGATTTAGTGGCAAAAACATTTGTGTAAATGCTGTTTACGTGAACGGCTTGTGAACTGGTTTGGCCATGAGAGGACATATTCCAGGAAACATTCCTCAGTCTTCTTTATTGCATTGATTGCTGGATTGCTGTAGATGTGGAAATACGTATATTACAGATGTAGTTAAGAAAAAAAAACCAACCCTGTGCCTGAATTATTTTTGTAATAAAATGTGTAACATAAGAACCTCTTCTCTCCTTTCATGTCACAGTCATTGCTTCCATGTTTTCCCCCTTGCTTGTTCCTCAATATGGTTGGCCTTTAGTGTAATGAGTTTACTAGGCCTATCTCATATTCACACAGGGTTGGATTAAGATGATAGTGCTTGCAAGTTATACGTTCAAATTAGTCATGGGAAGCAGATTCACCTTTACATACTGCTTATTTCATTTATGAGGTCTAAATTCAATTGTGAATCAAAATGAGAATGGACCCATTGAAGGGGAACTATATTGACTTACTGTGAAGAATTCATACATTTGATCTACTCTAGTTGAGAATAACATTAGTATACAGGCTCTAGTATTTTATGCATGTATTGCAAATATCTGCTGACTACTAGAGAACACCAAATAAATTCAGATGAGACTTTGTGCTTGATAGACTGCAGCAAAGCCTTTGCTGTCTAGATCATGAGAAACTATGGGTTGTTTGAAAGAACGCAGTGTACCTCATGCACAACTTGTATTGTGGATGAGGGTGGATTATATCCCCTTGCCCATTCAGTCTGTGCAGAGAATGTATCATACAAAAATCCAGTCTAGATTCTTGATGGAGGAGGAGTGAACATTGTTGGAATATAAATAATTTAAGATACGCAGATGACACCATCATATTGACAGAAAGCAGCAATGACTCAAAACAACTTATAATGAAAGTGAATCAAGTGTCAAAGTAGGACTGCAGCTGAACAGACCACCATCACGACTACAGAAGATCCACAGTTCTAATGATGACGAGGAAGAAATGGAAGTAATTGCAGATTTTGTATATCTTCGTTCAATCATCAATCCAAATTGGAGATTGCAGCCAAGCAATCAGAAGTAATCAGTAGCTGTTTGGCTGTAGGACTGAGTTAATTGTCTAAAGAGGTGCCCATAATTAATTGGGTGCTAGATACTACTTAATAACATAAGAAGAGCCCTGCTGGATCAGGCAAATGGACCATCTAGTCCAGCTTCCTGTCTCTCAGAGTGGCTCCACCAGATGCCTTGCGGACAGAACTAGAGACTAGATATCTGTCTCCTTATACTGCTCCCCTGCCTCTGGCACTTTGAGTTATCCTCCCTCCTTTCAAGCCTGGTGATAACACTTATGCCCATCATGGGTCGCCACCTGCGATGGACTTTTCCTCCAGAAATCTGTCCAATCCCCCTTTAAAGCCATCTAGGCCAGATGCCAGCCACACATCCTGTGGCAAGGAGTTCCACAGACTAACAACACGCTGAGTAAATAAATAATTTCATTTGTCCTCACTCTCCCAACCTTCAATTTGAATGGATGGCCCCTGGTTCTAATTTTGTACAACTCGATCATGTCACCCCTCAAGTGCCTTTTCCCCCCACAATGATGAGCCCCAAACACTGTAACCTTTCCTCATAAGGGAGATGTCCCAGCCCAGTAGTCATTTTAGTCGCTCTCTTCTGCACCTTTTTCAATTCCATTATTTCTAAGTGTGGTGTCCAGAACTGGACTCCAGGTGCAGCCTTACTGTTTTTTTGTACAATGGCATTATACTATTTGAATGACCCCCTAGCATGGGATTGGCCTGCTTGTATCTGTAAGTGGATAGCTTGACCAGAATCCTATTGCATAAGCTTCCTGTACAACCAGTCTCTCAGCCAGTGTGAGGATGGGCATGTAACAGGGCAGCTGCTCAAGCAGTGAGGCTGCACACGCAATTGCTTCTGCAGCAGAGTATTGGCTGTATTCTGTGGCTTGTGTCCTCACCTGCCTGCCTCGAAATGGGCTATGGCAAAAAGAAATAGTCCAGAAGCCATTCAAATATGGGGGGAAATAATTGTGTTTTATTTGGTGGGCTGTGGGGCAATTCATGGCTTATGTATCAATCCAAAGATAATACACACCTTGGATGAGGGTGGCAACAAGACAAGGATTTCAAAGGGTAATAGACTCATGTTTTGGAACGTAAAGGAAGAGGCTGGATGATGGATGTTGCCAATAGCAACAGAGCATCTACTTTTTTCAAAGTGTGTGTTAGATGTGGCTTCTTTTGGGGTCACTCTGATGCCATTAACTCCCCACCCCACCCCATTTGTTTTGTTGTACCATTTGCGTAGCACTTGTAGATGCTAAAGTGTTTTGCCATCTTCTTTCCATTCATTTCTTATGACACACATGTTTCACCCAGGAGGCATGGGGTGTTTGCTCACAGGTCCAGGTGTCTCCGGTAAGTCAGTCTGCAACGAGCTGAATTCTTTTTAAATTCAAAACATTCTCCTGTTCGATAGAATACCCACATATATTTAGATTAACTGCTGTGTATTTCACAAGAATCTCTTTCAGGTGTCTCTGAAACCCAAGGCGTGCTAGGAGCGCAGCCTCAGTGTGGAGACTTAGCTGCTGCTCTGGAGACGTCTCACCTTCTAATTGGTTTACTGTTATTAATAGCAATCAATCAAAAGGTGCACTCGTGTTGCTGCTAAAAACATTCATGCTTATTGGATTGTCCACTTAGAGGTCTGAACCTCTACGCAGATGAACTGGTAGAATCCTATGGTTCTCGTGTAACGACCAAAACACTTCTTATTTGGGAACCTATTGGCATGAAGGAAACAGAACTGTTTTTGGAAAATGGTGGGACCCGCTGACTTGAGCAGGATCAGTTCATTGCACCTCTCCATGGACATGGATTCACGAAGAGTCGGTCATGACTGTAACGACACACACACACAAACACCACTCAAACCATAGCCATGTGTTTCAGAAGCGGCATGGCAAGTGGACTTCAGAGGAGTTTTCACAAGAAGGCAACATTCCAAAACGGAAGGGTGTTAGGTCACACACTACATGACAAAGGCTTTTGGCACCAGTTTCTAAATATCACTCTCTGCTTTTCTCCGTCCTTTCGTTTCTCCAGTTCTGTTCAGTGGCCTTTTCTTGTGGACTCGGTGGAAGAGCCACAGAAATAAGAACAACCGGGTCTACCACGTCACCGCCGGTCACGATGACTTGGAGGACATCAGAGAGAACATCCTCAACTATAACGAGGAAGGGGGTGGGGAGCAAGATCAAGTAAGACCTCTCTTTGTGGACTTTGGGTGTGTGTATGTGTGCGGGCGTGTGGGTGGTCAGGGTGGAGTAGGCAAGTTCTTCCTTCAGAGAAAAAATGTTGATTTTTTTTACTTACTTTGAAAAGATCTTTTAAAGAATCCTGTATGAAATGCTGGAGAGCCACTCCTTGTTGGAGTTGGCACTACGGGCCAAGATAGGCCGATGGCATAAGGCAGATTCCTATGCTCCTATCCTAGATTTTGCTCCAACCTGCCCATGACATGACAGGTAGCTTAGTCATCAGCTGACTCCGATCCCATGAAATGGCCTTTGTGACCCCCCTCTCAAGGTACACAGGATCCATATATTTGTATCTGGTGATCAAGTCTATTGTAATACATAGCTGCCAATTAATTCATTAAAAGTTGAAGGACCAGAGTTCCCAAGATTCCTTGCTAATGTGGACATTGGCCACACTGGTATGGGGATTCTGGAAGTTGTACTCCAAAACTTTTGTTCTGCATATATACCACCCCCTAGGGCTTAAAGCACTCTCTTTAATGTACTGGTAATTTAATTATGCAGGCTATACATTGCCCCTCTCCCCCTCTGAGTCCAGTACTCATTTTACCAACCTTGAAAGGATAGAAGGCTGAGTGAACCTTGAGGTGGCTACCTGGGATTGAACCCCAAGTTGTGAGCAGAGTTTTAGCTGCAGTACAGGCATTTAACAATTGCACCACAAGGCTCCACAAAACAAAACAACACAAAAAGACAAAAACAAAACAAAACTCTTTTCATGATACAGTGACCCCCACCTATCGCTGGGGTTAGGGACCTGACCTGACCCGCGATAATTGAACATCCATGATATGCGGATGCAGGTCAAGTCAGGCCTGGGGGGGCTATCTGGGGGCTCTTGTACTTACCCCCAGCCTGACCCTACCACGAACAGCCCTGTGAGAGCCTTCCTGGGCCTTCTGGAAGCCCCAAAAGGGCCTCCCTGCGAACCGGAAGTGACTTCCGGTAAACCGGAAAATCATTTCCGAGGCCTCCAACAGGCCTAGAAAGGCTCTCGGAGGCCTCAGAAATGATTTTCAGTGATCCGGAAGTCATTTCCGGTTCGCAGGGAGGTCCTTTTGGGGAAGGCCCTCACAGGCCTGCTCAGGGAAGCTCCAGTCCTGGGGTAAGTATGGGAGGCTTGAAACAGGACTTTCCCCCCTTACCCTAGAGGGCCTTTTTTCATATACTGCGGTGCCGCAATATAGCGGGTCCGCAATATATGAACCGCGAAATGGCAGGGGACAACTGTAGCATTCATCCAGGGATGGAGAGGGAAACTAGTATCTGATGGCATGTTTTCCAAATAACTCCCTAACATGTTGGTTTCTCCTTCCAGGATGCATACAACATGGCTGAGCTGCAGGTCTCCCTTCAAGCAAGCCCAGCCTATTCTCTCTACAAGAAGAAAGAGAAACGGAGGGAGCTACAGAGTCCCTTGAGCAGTCAGGTCCTGGATGGTCCAAAGGAGCAGCTGGAACCTCTCTCGGCCAGAAGGGGCTCCTCCTTCTCAAGTAACGATTTCGAATGCTACCTGTCAAGGGTGGTGAGAAGTGTGGACCAGCAGCACCAGGCTTTCCCCTGCGATTCGTTGCAAGTGTTTTACACAGAAGGAGAATGTTCGGAAGCTAGCAGTCTAAGCTCCCTCGAGTCCTCTGGGTGGGACGAAGATACCGTGTATGGAGATATACGAGAGTGGGGGCCCAAGTTTGAAAAACTCAGTGAACTCTACTCACATGTAGAGACTGAAGAACTGTAGGAGATACAACCTTTGTATAATGCTAGAAGGACCCTTAAAGTTTTTGCAAAGATAACTTTAACAGTCTCGATAAAAAAAAAATCATCCCTTACTTGACATATTTGAAAAGACCTGATCTTCAAAGGCCTTCGAATTTTGGAATTTTGAAAAATAGCCAATGTGTGTGTGTGTGTGTGTGTGTGTGTGTGTGTGTGTGTGTGTGTGTGTGTGTGTGCGCGCGCGTGTGTAATGGGGCAGGGAGGACTGAAAACTGGGATGTTTTGACAGCTAATTTTGGAAGATTGGGAAGGAAGGAGAAGAATGGAAGCCAAGTTGATCAGATCATAGTTCCAGGAATAGAAGAAGTGTGTTATGTGCTTGGAGGGCTACACACTTCCACAAGACACTTTCGGTGCGTACCCACGAATACAAAAGGAAAACTCAGTTTGCCAGCTCTCTGAACCATGAACTCAGGCACCTACCCAGCTCCTACAATATGTTGGAACATTGATTTTGTATATATATTTTTTCCACTTTGACTTGGTACTAAACCTTTTTCCTTGAATTTAGAAGACCATCCTATGGATTTTCTGATATTGGAACTTTGAAATTTTGTGATGGGCTCTGTGATTGGTTTTTAATACTCACATGTAACCTGTGGTCATCCCTTGGGCAGTTACTTCACGTCCCGTTCATCCCTCCTTGCTGTCCCGCTTGGGACCGGTACAAAAAACCCTTGCTTCATGTCCGTACCGTGACAGCAAAAAGTTGTCTCGACCACGCCTCCGGAACCGGGAATAGAGCGTGACAAGCCATACCTGCCCCTGGGCTGGGGAATTCTCTTGTCATGGTTGGTTCCCTGTTCCTGCTCCAAGACAAGGGACTGTGGGGTAACAACTGTCACGCAACAACCAGTGTCCACCTAGTGGTCAGCAGCTGAAGCGGCATTCTACATTAGTTTCCCTATGGCAGAAGCCATACAGTGCAGATATTTAAGATGACATGAGTCGTGAAGTTTGGCTGTTTAACGCATGAAAACCGACACAGCAGGGATTCGAAATATCAGAAAATGGAAGCCCCCCCCCAAAAAAAAGGCTAAATGAAGGCAGGGAAATCCAGTAATTGTCACGAAACAAGGACATAAGGTAACAGTTATCACGATACATGTAATCACACCCATGGGTAAACGGAAACAGGGACTGAACGGGGGGGGGGGAACCATGTGACCATGAACAACACTGTCACAGTACAAACGTAATCGCGGAACAAGGTAGGACATGAAGTAAGGGCCTTGGTTAAATTTGCCCTTCCACGAAGTGGTAGGGAAGCAGAGGTTGGCATATGGGGAGGGGGTGTGGACTAGCCATGGACATTGGCTTCTTGCCATGGTGACATTGATCTAAAGCTGTTGCTTTTTTCCACAGCGATCCAGGGTGGGCGTTGCTCTTGAGTTGCTTTTTCATGTGCAATTCAAAGACTATATGATCCCCTGTATAAATCCATCAGTTTTTGGTTTTTTTCGCAGGAGACTGCATGTTTGGCAGAACTGGTACTAGAAAAATATGACACCAGCTGTGGACTTGTGCAGAAAGTGGTTGCAAGTTGCTTGAGCCGTTGTCTCTTGTGACTTTTCCATGCAATGGCCACATGTCACTCTCACCTCACCCCCAACACAAACCTCTTAATAATTGTCACTGACTGGCTGGCAGAGGTGTGTTAGCTAAGTGAAGCCCGTAATGATTTACTGTCAACAAAGGCACTTCTCTGTAATTTAACAACAACCCAAGAACAGACTCCCAAAAACTGGATTAGGGCATGAGCCATAGTCATGTGGTTAACAATGGCAGGCTGGACCACCTGCACTTAAATGCTCCCTAATGTGGGAAAAGAAATCACACCAGCAACAGTGTACGTAGAATAATAAAATCAAAAAATTGTAGAATAATGAAGTTGGAAAGGACCAGTAAGGCCATCAAGCTCAATCTCCCCCAACCTTTTCTGTCTGTTAGCTTTACTCTCTATGGAGCTAAATACATGGGGGAGCATTCAGACCTGAAAGGAAACCAATCACCATCTGCCCTGGTCATGTTCTTTTTATAACTGATATTGCACTTCTAGAACAGATCTTTGTTTTTATGCAATGGTTCTCATTGGGGGGGGGTCACAACCCTTTTATAGTAGCCAAGTTACTTGCGGAACCCCCCCCCTCCAGATTTGCATATATAATGGGAATTCTTGGGGAACTTGCTTGCAATATATTTAAGGTGAGTTAACTTGATACTAACAGGAAGAAACCACAAAGCTGCCTCAAAAAGAAAAAGATTACACCGTCCTAGGGGCAGAAAGGAAAGGGAGCTCTTGATGGTTTGCGTAAGAACAATAAACAAACAAGTTGGGTGTCCCTATGTGGCATTGCTGTATATTTCAACAAGAAGACTCTTTTACCAAAACTTGCCCAACCTTTCCAACCGCAAAGGAGCTTTCTGCACATTTCTAAGCATAAAATTATATTTTGCCACCAATGTGTCAGTAAGCCATTTGGAAGACCATCTGGGCTGTTGTTTTTCACGTATCAAAGGAGATGTTTGCACATTCTGTCGCAGAGTGACTGACTCCGCACTGTTGGTTGTGAGTTGTGCTAGAAATGAAATTATCTTTCTGGAGGATAAATGGATTTTGAAAGCCATCTGGGAGAAGGCCTCTGGCTAGGAGAACTAGTGGTGTGGCTTGATTTGCCGCCCATCTTTCTGTCCTTAAAGTTAAAAAAAAATCCTTAACCAGCTCAAAGTTGGTCTCAATTTATTTTTACTAAACCAGTAATATCTTAAGCGAAGGACAATTGTGCCTCTATCTTCTTATTGTGTGCCTTCATTTCTGCTTAGCCTTTATGAATACATGCTATGGAGGAAGTCACTGCAGACTTAAAAATCTAAAGTTAGCTCTAATTTTGCTGATGTTTCCAGCCTGGATGAACTTACGCCTGTTCCCATGGCTTTGCAGAAAGGAACTCAAGAGTTATTCATAACGCCTTAGATTATTCATAATTTTTCCATGACAAGTGAAGCATAGAAGAGAGAGATATATCTTTATGAGAAAAGTCAGAGGAGATGAGGGAGTAGAAAATGGAAGATCATCCTTGCACAAGGGAGAGAATGAACAAGCGGACTGAGATAATGGATATTGAGATGTCCTTGGCAGCTCACCATATATTTTCAAAACTTCTCGGCCCACTTTTTCGTGAGGGTATTATGCCACAACCAAGACCAACGTTTTTGTAGAGAAGCAGGAACACTCCCATTTCTAATGGGACATTTCTGATTTATTAATAGGGAAGGGTTTGTTATTTTGCTACTGCAGCTGAAAGCAGAATTTTTCAGAATTTCACTGTGGATCCACATAAAAGAGCCAGTGTTGTGCAAGTCCATGGCCATGTGGCCAGCATGGCTGCAAGGAAACACTGTTTTACCTTCCCACTTTTTATGGCCTATTTATCTAGTTTGCATTTACATGCGTTCGAACTGCTAGGTTGGCGGGAGCTGGGGTTATCAGCAGGAGCTCGCTCTGCCGCGTGGCACCTGGGATTTGAACAGCCAAGCTGCTGACTTTGCAGCCAACAGTTTTTGGAGCCTTAGTCAGCTGAGCCACCATGCCTTGTAGCCCCCACATACTCAAGCCCTAAACTGAGAGAGACCTTGAAGGTCATCTAGTTCCACCTAGTGCTCAAAGTGCTGCCTAGATGCCCTGAACACATCCGATCTCGCCTAATTTTGGAAGCTAAGCACGGTCGTCCCTGGTTAGTACTTGGAAGGGCCACCCCCAGGGAATACCAGGTGCTGTATGCGCCTGGATTAGGAACTGGCGAACCACTCCAGTACTCCTGCCAAGAAAACTCCATGGACATGGGGTCATAAAGCGTTGGTCATGACTGTAATGGCACAACACACAGTGTTCAAAGCAGGCTGGAACGTTGGCCTCCAAACAGGTGGCAATCCAGGTACCGTATTAATCCTTTCCAGCGAAGGAACGTCCACTCCTCCCAAAGCCAAGCTCTTCCGCTGAATTCTTACCAATAAATATGTTTATTTTGTCTACTTTTTTGGCTGGTACTCCCCATTTCAGAGTAAGAGGTTAGTTTTAAAAAGTAAGATGCATTTATGAAATTAAATGATACAACTTTTAGGCACCCCACTGCCCCACTAGAACTCATTTAAAAACAATGCTTATGTATTTTTTTCTAAAACTGCTGGATATCTCGGTGGCTTAAGTCTCTGACTGCAGAGCCGGAGGTTGGAAGTTCAATTCCGCACTGGGTCTCCTTGAAATGGACTGGGCTCAATGACCCCCATTAGGGGACGGGTGTTTGTGGGGGGCCTTTGTTGACTCCAGAGAAGCATCACAAACAGCCTTGGAGGTTATGTGCTGTCTGAAGGCCATATTTTAACCATCTTGCTTCACAAGTATAACTTGTTGACTTTAAAAGCATATGGCTTTGAAATAGTATTGTGTGAAACTGGTTAACTGGCAGTATGGTCGAAATGGTCCTTTGTCGGAGCAGCTATCTAGCCTTGCATTTCTGAAGAGGCCAAGTCCTTACTGGAGAGAATCTTGCCTTGTGGGCACTGTGTGGAAACAAGAAGACAAGTTTTTACGATGTGGCATAAACAGTTGTGTTAGCCACTCAAATAATAATGTGATTTTCCTACATCAGTGTTAAGCATTTCATTGTGAATAGTCTTCAGTTAAAAAGTTGAAACGCAACTGCCACCGAATCCCAAATTTCATTTCTGTTGTGCTGTTGGAACAACTGTGTTGTAATGCTATGCTTTTTTTCTTCTGTAAGTGTGGCAAGCAGAATGTAAGGAAAGGCGGCAATAATTCTCTCCTCCCCACCAGTGTTAAGTGAGTTGCTTGTTGTCCATTCATCTAAATCGTCTACACCCACCGTGTGATATGCTATTATTTGATTGCATTGTCAAGCCAATTCAAACAATTTCCTTTGCCTGTAACATGCGATTTACTCCCCTGCTGTGCTGTACAGAATAAACATGCTGTTCTTAATGTTCATTCTCGCTTGGCTCAGAAGTATTTCACTCATCCTCAGCCATTTACTCCACTTAATTTCAGCCCAAATTCTGCGGGATGCCAAAAGTTTGAACGTGTCCTTTGAGGCAGTGAATTGGCTTAATCCACAGACACTAGAACAAAAGGCATAAGCAACATCTCTGGAACGTGCACCAAAGGATGCAAGAAGCCAGTTCAGATCAGGAGGAACCAGCTCCACTCGTCTCCTGGACCAATGGTGGGTGGCAAACAAACCTTTGAGACTCCAGATGTTTTGGATTTCAATTTCCACAGTCGTCCAGCATTGGTGATAAAGGCTAGGGATTCTGAGAGGTGTCCAAAACATCTGGAGTGCCCAAGGTTCACCGCCATCCTGCCCTGCAGAAAAGAGGGTAAGTTTTAGGCCAGCATTCCCTGCCTTGCATCCCCCAGATGTATAAACTCTCACCATTGATGGTATGGGAAGCTGGGGATTATGGTGTTGCGGGCAGCATAGGTAAGAGAAAACTGGTTAGTTGTACCATGGGGATTCTTGGTGCTCTAACTCAAAGTTAAAATAAATTATCTTCTGTTTCACTGGGTAACCTCATTCTTGCCACAGCACACTTGAATGACGTCATGGCTGCCCTTTTGCCACCTGTTCCACAAAGCAGCGAAAACCGTTTGCTTTTTTAGGTTGCGGTCTTTCTGCCCCGCCAGCAGTTGTCCACTCCGTCACTAAAAACCATTTAAAAGAGCGACCAGTGCTACCAAGAATGAGGCCAGCAGGCTGGTTTATCAGAAGAGTCTTGCGGATGAAGAGGGAGGAAGATGGATGGGTTGAAAAACAGAAATCAGTAGTTCCCTAGAGTAGTTGGATTTTCGATAATCTGGTACTTTAACTAATCTCCTGCCAAGCTCTTTATTGACGAACATGAAGCAGCAACAACTCAATGTCCCTTAAAAATCATGTATAGGCCTGAAATTTAAATAATCTTGTATATATTAGTACAGTATTTAATCTGCTGACCTAGCAGCTCCATTGATGTTGACAGGCTCTCCATGACCCCCCACCTTCTCTTTCGGCCCAAGACAATGGATATCTGAACTTGGTGGTGCTGAGGCTCCCCCTTGAGTGTGATCCTGAAAGAGGGAAGTTCTTTTCTCTTTCTTCAAAGGAGACAGTGCAACAGCTAAAACCAGCTGAGATTATTGAGCTTGGTGGTCTCCATTTTGGAATCAGCCGTTGCCTCATATCTAGGAGGAATTTGCACAGGCAAATACAGAAACCCCGGAAGTGTTCCTATGAAGACAAAAAAAAAAAACTCATAGGAAGCACAATGGGCAAAGACAGAGTGAAATTACAAAGTGGCACGTAATTGAGGCCCAGGTTCCTGACAGTTTAGGATTTACAAAATGGTTTGTATTGCTTATGTAGCATGCTTCTTGCAAGTCAAACGGGTTCAGTTCCTAGCATTTCCAAAGATAGCAAAGGTGAAGACTTACACATTATAAAAAAGGAGGTCAAAACTGCATGTACTTATTTGTATTGATGCAGTGAATAGAAATGATTCATGACAATGGAAAGAGAATTTCAACGCATCTCACTCAGAGGAGCAAAGCAGAGAGCGAACCATGTGCCTATAGTGCAGGTGCTACCTGTGGATACACCATTTCAATATTTCCCTCTATCTCCTTATGGGTCTCCTTAAACCGCACAGATTGGGTAGCCTTTCAAGGTTAAGATTCTTTTAGAAGCAGGATTATCTGCAAGCAGTTCTTCAAGCAAAGGACTGCCATCCTTCAATGGGGACGCAGGGCCATCCCAGAGAGTGCTCTTCTGTGAAATGCTTGAGGGTCACCTGCCAAAAGATTACACACGTTGCTCAGCAAAGACCTGCCTTCAGTTTCATCTGGGAATATCATTAAGTAGACATACTGTAGCATTATGGATTAAACGGACACAGTTTTGGGGTGCAATCATTTATGGTCCTCAGTGTGTGTGTGTGTGTGTGATAATACTGCCTGAGAGACCGGTCTTTATTGATAAGAGCAGAACAATAGACAAAGGAAAGACACTCCATCAGTGGGAGGAAAATGCACGCCTATCTGGAGGACCATATTGTTTGTTATTGATGAGGACCAAGGGAAGGAAGCTGTGGGGCCAAGGGTCACAGAGCAGATGGCCCTGATGTCCTGATATCCTGTTTTCCTCTGGCCTTGCCATCCTGTTTGCTGCCTCCTTGAACTTAGCTCAGCACATCGGTTCCTTACTGGCCCTAGGACTTCTGGGAATCCCGGCATCTCAGCTTCCTTGTGCATGTGCCACTTTGGGGTTCAGAGATATGGGGGAATGGAATCACCACAACATACAACCTGATCAGGAGGCCAAATAATGGCTAAAGACCAGGAACCCATCAGACATGTCAAGTGCAAAAAGCAATGCAAGTCATGTCTAGAAAAATGGCAAACATCAATTGCTCCGGCTGATTATTCAAAATAAAACGAGTGGGAAAAGAAGACCAGGACAAAAAGCTCAATGCCTGAAGATCTTTGGGGACTGCTTGGAATGCAACACAGCATGGTTCTCTACGCCTGGCAAATTTCCAAATTCAGAACAGGAGTGATGATGATGCCCAAGCTCTGGTAGAAAGGAAACAAGGTGAACATATTCCTCAGAGACTTTGCGTTCCCTTTGGCTTTACATCCATTGCTAATGTCCCCTCTGCTCCCAGACTTTCCTATTACGGTGAGATGCAGGGTTTTGAACTGGTATGTTTTCTAGCAGCACAGTGTATATGGCACAGTGGACACACATCCACTGAGATAAGGTTAATAATTTCTAAAATAGATTTCCTGAAGCAATTACACTTCCTAGACAAAATAATGAAAAATGTATGGGTGGGTGTGAGCGACTGAGTAAGTGTCCCTATTTTGTAATCTCCTAGATGACATTTGTTTGACACTGCAAAGTTTTGTCACGTGATAGTCAAGGCGGTGGGTGAAACCGTCTTCCATTCATCTACACCAGGGGTGGCGAACAAGTTTGACAAAAAGAGCCAAAATTTTAAACTGTGAGAGTCAGAGAGCCACACCACGCAGTGACCTGCCAAAACAGACAAACACTCACACAAAAGCATATAATTTTAACAATAATATATTAAACACATAATATAACATGCTCAGTCAGGTGTTTTTTGTTACCTTGTTGGCTTTCTTCCGAGGGGCTCGGGGTGGGCGGGCGGCAGAAGAAGGGGAAGCGGGCTGGAAGGGCCGGAAAGCGACGCGTCGCGCCGGCTGCTTGCCAGTCCTTGGCCGCCGCCGCCGGAACCGGATCGTCTCGCAGGGCGGCCGCGGCGGCGAGGAGGAGGAGGAGGAGGAGGGGCTGCCCAGGCCGGGCTACTCCTCCGCTCTCCGTGCGGGAGGCAGTTCCGGGAGGGGAGGGGAGGGAGTCGGTGAGTTTGAAAGCTTGTCCTGCGCGCCCCCTCCTCTCCCCTCCCTCCTTCCTTCTTTCCCTGGGAAGCCGGGGGTGGTCGGGGGAAGGTGGCCGCCGGGGTGGGGGGGAGGGAGTGGGGTGCGCTGCTTGTCCTGCGCGCCCCCTCCTCTCCCCTCCCTCCTTCCTTCTTTCCCCGGGAAGCCGGGGGTGGTCGGGGGAAGGTGGCCGCCGGGGTGGGGGGGGGAGGGAATGGGGTGCACTGCTTGGCATGCCCAGAATCCCCCCGCTCGCCTCCTGCCGGAGCCCTGGAGGCAGCCAGCTGGCAGGAGGGCGCAGCCGCGGCCCGCTTTCTTCCGAGGGGCTCGGGGCGGGCGGGCGGCAGAAGAAGGGGCCGGAAAGCGACGCGTCGCGCCGGCTGCTTGCCAGTCCTTGGCCGCCCCCACCAGAACTGGATCGCCTCGCAGGGCGGCGGCGGCGGCGGCGAGGAGGAGGAGGTGGAGGGGCTGCCCAGGCCGGGCTACTCCTCCGCTCTCCATGCGGGAGGCAGTTCCCGGAGGGGAGGCAAGGGAATCGGTGAGTTCTTGGGGGAGGGGGAGGAGGAGGAGGAGGAGGAGGAGGAAGCGCAGGAGGAGGAGGGAGCTGCTGGCCTTGAGCCCCGGCCGCCGCCGCCGCTACTGCGCTCAGGAGGTCCCCAGCCTGGTGAAGAGGTGCCAACCCCTCCAGGCTCAATTCCATCACCTGCCCTCCCCGCCCACTCTTCCTCCTCCTCCTCCTCCTCCTCCTTCAATCCCACCCGCTGCGCATCTCAAGCGGTGGCCATCCAGAGCGCCCGGCAGCCTCCCCAGCGCTGCGCCTCTTCGGGGGATGGGGGGTGGGGGGGCACTCCGGCTCGCTCTCCGGCTTGCCTGGCTCGCCCGCCCGCTGGCCCGCTCTTTCCTCCCTCCACCTCCTCTTCCTCCTCCTCCTCCTCCGACGATCTGCCACGAATGGTCGGGCTCCGGTCTTTCTCTTCTCTCTCTCCGCCCTCCCTCCCGTCAAACACACACACACACATGATAAGAGGCAAAGAGCCGCATTCATTTTGGCCGGGAGCCGCATGCGGCTCGCGAGCCGCGTGTTCGCCACCCCTGATCTACACGATCCCTATTTTGCTTAGTCCTTCACTCGAGATCAGGCCTGCCCAACAGGTAGACCGTGGGCTACCGGTAGCTCACGAAGGGTTCAAAAGTAGCCCGCTGGCCATCAATCAAAAACGTGAGGGGATGAGTTCTCCACCCCTTCCTACCCCATCCCAAAGACCACCACTGCCCAAGCAAAGTTCTGGGTCTGTTAGCCCATTGTGTCAGCCGAGTGGGACAGTTCAAGGGCCATGGTGCATTGAAATCTGTTCCTTCCAGAACAGATTAATTGGTTTTCAATGCATTCTTATGGGATACCGCTGCTCTACTTACAAAAGTTTTTAGTTATGAGCACATGCTCGGAACAGATAAAATTCGTAAGTAGAGGTTTTAGTGCAGTAGCCCTCAGACACTTTGGGCCGGAAAAAGTAGACCTTGGCCTGTTCAAAGTTGAACAGCCCTGCTCTAGATCATAAAATTCAAATCGAGTGCATGCCACATGCAAGTTTTTTCCTCACAAGAACATTTATTTTCCTTGTCATAGAAGGATCTCCAAATGTTGAAATAGTCACTATGAAATGGAAAGGTTAAAGAATCCAGCAATCTTCCCAATGGGGGACAAAAGAGAGAGAGAGAGAGAGAGAGAGAGAGAGAGAGAGAGAGAGAGAGAGAGAGAGAGAGAGAGAGAGAGAGAGAGAGAGAGGCAAATTTGATGCTGCCTAAATAACTTTTTCAAACAAGCTGCTGAGCTTACTATGACTAAATATGCCAGACGGCAGCAGGGGAGGGGGGGAAAGGAAAGAAAGTGCTACTGCTAAATCATTTAATTTGGAGATTCAATAAAAGCTACTCTTACATGTTGTCAAACCCAAAGAGCAATTTAAATAAATATTAACTTTATCCTTTCATCATACTAAGGCACTTGTGACAAGGTCAAAAATAGTTTTCTAGGGGAAAAATGAGCCACCTTTGACAGATAAAGTGAAAAATGGGCAAGTTATTTTTTTAAAATGGATGTTAAATGGCTGGAAACAAAAGAGTGTTTATTTTTAGAAAGCACTTTTATTTAGAAGACAATGGTCATGCATCCCACTGCAGCATCTTAGAAGCTGGTGAATTGTTAACTAGCAAAATGTACTGAAATTATAAAGAAAGCAAAGAATGTGTCAGCTCCATAATTCTTAAATGTTCACAGAATAACAATTTCTCTTAAGACGATTGAACAACACATCTCTTTCTTCCATAAATGGAGGACAAACCTTTTTGTGCAGAGTAAGGATAGAATAAGGCTACAACAGACCAGGTTCAACATACATTTCTGAATAAACCCAGAATTGCACTGTAAGTCACTCTTAAGTTGATGGAACACCTTTTCTAACAAGAGGTTAGAAGGCTTCAGCTTTATTAATAAATCAAATAAATGCACATTTTTTTTTATAAATGGATATAAGAGATATTCCCCCGCCAGTGTTGAAGCCAGGTTCCTCCAAGCTGGTGCTGTCCCCGTTGGTGATGGGCAGGGCTACCATATCACTTCTCTGAGAGTTTTACAGTATTTTAACATTTAACCTAGGCAACCCCCCCCCAAAAAAGCGAGCCTGCATAACCTGTGACCCAGGTTGCTCTGTCAACCCTCCAGTCCCTGGCAGACAGGCATTTGTTTCGTAGTTGGTGGGCTGAATTTGGTTTGGTGCCTCATTAGCAATTAAGGAAATGCTGTATAAAACAGGAAAAGCTGAGCTCAATTAGTATGAAAAAGCCCAATAAATGTTCCTGGAGTGGGAAAAGAGCCCTTTAGGTAAATTAATTCACAGCCCCACTTCCACTTGACTCTTGGGCAATTACAAGAAATTCTGCAATGCTATGTCACCCAAACTTTCAGTGACAGTGGTGTCAGTCACCCACCATGACCTATGCCAGTGATGGCGAACCTTTTAGAGACTTAGTGCCCAAACTGCAGTTCAAAACCCACTAATTTTTCAGCAAAGTGCCAATACAACAACATAACCTGAATGCAGGTGGCTGTGAAGGGGCGATGTCGGGTGCCCACAGAAAGGGCTCCGAGGGTCACCTTTGGCACCCATGCCATAGGTTCGCCAACACTGACCTATGCTATTCAGCTAACATCATGGATCTATAATGTCCATATGTTTCGTTATGCATATAGCTGTCATGACCTATTCCATAATTCTTGTCAGAAGTGAGAAGTTTGTGGTTCATTGCAATGGCGGGGTGAAGGAATCACTGGGCAACTTTTGGCCCATCTCTGCTTCAAACTTTCTCTCTTAAGTAAAACAGAGGATCAGAAAACTGACCTAACTGGGGAAGTAGGTTGAAGAAGTCTTCTCAAATCAGGCATTCTCATCAGGAGATAAACCGTACTGTAAGCATTCTCCAATTATTCTGACAGATCTCAGCCTCAGTGCCAGGCTGAAATGCCACCCAGTGGTTTTCTGTTGTGTATATTTTAATTTGTGCAACTTATAATTTGCAAAAAAACAAATTTAAAGTAAAACCCACAGAATGCATTTGCTGGAAGGGAAAAATCACCACCAAGAAACGACCAACCTCCTCACGATCTATATCCTTAGCTGTCCTTTTCTTATAGACAAAGCATGTCAGAACGCAGAATGGTACAATTTTCTTCTGCATGCTCTGTGAAATTGCATCGTATGTCAGAAGAGGAGGCTCTGACATTACTTATGTGGACTTGAATTCCCCACCCAGCATGCCTGAAGGCTACGGTGGCCAGTTTCTGGAGCTTATAGGCTAGAGAAGCCTGGCAAGGGTTGCCCATTAACAGTGCCCCCCCCCCAAAAAAAGACTCCAACTCCTGAGAAGTTCAGCATGTTCTCATGTCAGTGGTCTCCCTGTCCAGCTTTTAGCAATGCTCTGACTCTGTACTAGAACAGCTGGCTGGACAAGTTGGGAGAGCTGCTGTTCCTTTTTCCAAAGTTCTTATAAAGCAGCTTCTGGCCAGCTGCAAGCTGACATGATGCGGTATCTAAAAGACAAAAGCACTAACCACCACAATTAGCATTCTTTCCCCCCCCTTGGGAAGTGGGTTTAAGTAAGAACATGGGGCCGTCTGTTTACAGGGAGGCAGGTGGAGGGCCTTCCGAAGCCTACTTCCTTGGCCCATTGAGTCAATGCTTATGGACTAAGCTACACATGAGGCTGCCTTCAAAACAAAGTTATCTTGAGCAAAAGTGCTTTTCAATTTTTTTAAAAAAGTCTTTCTAGAGGGCAGATGTTCACAGCTGGAGCAAAAGCAGATATTGCATCCAATTAAGACATCCCCCTGAAAAGATTCTTCTGCCTCAGTGCTAGCCAGGGCACTTTGCTGCCTGAAACAATCTCATAACTCTCCTTTAGCAAAGTCCTGCTGCACCATGGAGATACCACCTTTTGCCTTCATCCCATCATTCTTCTCAAACATCCATGGCATTTGTTCAAGGCTCTTCTGAAGGGTAAGGCTGGGCTTGCTCTGCCTATTCCACATTAGATAAAAATTAATCCTCCCCCAATCCAGTGGGAGAATACATTCATGCAGCCAAGGAAGAATGAGTAAAATACAAGTAATAATGGAAACCGGAGTTTGTATCCAGCACATTAAGGGCTAACTCCTGATTCTAATTTAAAAACAAACATCCATCCATGTTTCCTCTGTTGAAACTACACAACTCTACAATCACCAGGTAGACTGAAATTGCTTTGTAGGTATTAGACACAGTGAATCAGTGTGTCCAACGTTAGGAAGACAAGTAAAGCTCCCTTAAGCAGCTTTAATGCAGCTTTAGCCTCTGCTCTTCTAGAAATATTCCGTGAGGCAAGCTGCCCATACAAAGCCTGCAGAACAGATCTCTGAAACTTGAACATTTCCTTCCGTTATTTCAGTTGGCACAGAAGAAGGGACCGTCTCAACTGCTCTTGTGTACTTTTATACTCAAAGGGAAAACTTCAGAAGTTGGAAATTGACAGCTACAGTAATATACCTGGATGTCTATAGTGACAGTACATTACAGTAACCCACCATCTATCGCAGGGGTTAGGGACTCGACCTGACTCGTGATAACTGATGCAGGTTGGGTCAGGCCTGGGGGGGGGGGCATGATGTTTAAAATGACTTTAAGCAACAGAGCCAAGTACTTGGCTCTGTTGCTTAAAGACATTTTAAACATCGTGTGCCGCTTCTCTCAAACTTCCCCTTCTCTTCTTCCTTCCCTCGTTGGAATCCGTTCATCCTCTAGCCCTTTATTTCCCCAGCACAGCACCAATCAGCTGGAGCCAGGGGAAGGGGGGAAAGGTTTTAAAAGCCTTCCCCCCTCCCTCAAGCCCCGAGCTCCAGCTGATTGGTGCTGGGGAGGGGAAGAAATACCTTTCGGGGTACCACTGTACTGCGGTCCCATGATATAGTGGTCCCGCAGTATATGAACCGCGAAAGGGCAGGGGACCACTGTATGTAACATAATATGACATTCAAAACTGAAAAGTAAAAATATCAAAACAGGAAGCACAAGGACCTAGTTATGTTTTTTTAATTAAAAAAAAGACTATTATACCACTAAATTCAAGCAAGGATGCTGTCCTTCAAAACACAGAAGGGCTGGCTTGCTGTGGCTGCAAAGGAAGGTGCAGAAAGATGCAGAAAAAGCCCAAATATCTACAGCCAAGTAGATGATACCCTCATTGAACTACTTGAACTACCCTCATTGCAGAAGGCAGCAACCTCATTGAACTACCCCTGCCCCTCACAGACTATTTATCCTCAATGAGCAATCGGTTGACTTGTACACCTACCAAGATCAGGCAAGCATCCCTATAGGCGTAATGATACTTTTACTACTTATTAAAACGGTTTATTATTGTATCATGTCAAAATGACAGTGGGTTCCACTGTCATTAATGGAAACAGAATAAGGAATATCCAGGGCTTTGGTTGTTTAAAACAAAAGCACGGCTCAAGTCCAGGTTTGATTTAATGTCAGTTGATTAAAAGTCTGCTTTCCTTCTGGTGTCAGCATGAAAGCGCAGAAAGATCCTGGGAGTAACTTAATGAATACTTGCTTAAATATAACATCATTTTATATGTGGGTGACAGAACCAGATCTAGCCCTGCAGTAATTTACCCAGGAACGACTGCAACGGGGAGAACATTTAAATCATGGGCAAATGGAACATAGCTCATTGGGGGAACTTTAATCTCATTACACATCTTGATTTAATTAAATCTGGGGAAGCTAGCTGAGGCCCTGTACGTTTCTCGTTAGAAATTAATTGTACCCATTTTCTTGCATGAATTATTTGAGCAAGCCAAAATGGTCCTATAGATGTTTCCCCGAGGCATCTGACAGCAATCGTATCCCCCCCCCCAGAAACGAATACTGGCCACAATCCACCAGGAATTACTTTGGGCAACGCCTGCTGATATTAACGAGACAGAGAAATGGCATTGCTGTTTAGCTTTCACTCATTCCCGGATTTGTGCAGAAGAAGTTTCTAAAAAAGATTGTGCCTAACAAGTGATTTGCAGATTATTAAGAAAACAACTTTCAAATCATCCTGCTGCTAAATCCCATATAAAATGTTAAAAGCGCGCACTAAAAACATCACCACAGTGACTCTCTAAAAAACTCAGCAGCATTAAGAAATTGATCGCTGTCATAAAAATTCAAAATGTATAAAAACATGAAATCTAGGTGTTTCAACTGAGGGGACATGATGTGTGGTTTTTCTTATTTTTGTTTTCTTGCTTATATACAAGGAAGAGGGAAATCAACAATATGAAATATTCCTTTTCCAGAGAAAAGTTGTTATGCGCCATGTCAGGTATCATAAATTAAACATCTCTCTTAGTACATAAAACATCCTACTAATCCGAATGATCCTATTTAGTTTGGACTTGATATTTTTACTTTTAAAAAAACAACAACACACATTTTGTCAGGATGGGGGCTACAGAAATTGAATGTGACTGCATGCCGGGCATGGAATGGAGACATTTGCTTTGTTTAGAACACTTCCTTTGAACTGTTTGTGACACCGTACACTACAACATGTTACGTTACAAAAAGAAAATGGCACAGGAAACGTCCCACTAAGTTCCAATCTTCGACACTTCAAAATCACACAAACAGATGAGGCAACAAGCATGGGACCACAGGGAAACAAGCAGCTATTAATGGAGGCAACAGAAATAACAGGTGGTACGGTCCTGAGCTTGCAAGAGCTCTACTGAAGGAGGGGGCTCGCCGTTCAGAGGGTGGTGAAAAATCTTTAGGTGCTCCTGAGGAGGTCTGGTGAAACACGGCTAGAATTTCCAGCCTTTAGGACTCAGAGTTTTGCTTCAAACCAGACCAATCAGCGGTTGATACATTAACCCCCCGCCTATTGCAGGGGTTAGGGACCCACCCGACCCGCGATATGCGGAAGTGGGTCGGGTGGGGGCGGGGGCGATCAGAGGGGCAGGGCGGGGTGGCGGCAGGGAGCAATCAGATCGCTCCCCACCACCACCACCACCACGCGGCTCCGAAGCGTCCCAGAAGGGGCAGGGGCGGCAGGGAACGATCGGATCACTCCCCGCCCCCCCACGGCTCCAAGGCCTCCCAGAAGGGGCGGGGGAGCCTCCCAGAGGGGCGGGGAGAGATGGGATCGCTCCCTACCACCCCACCCCACCCGGAACTGCGATCCCGCGATATAGTGGGACCGGAGTACCTGAACCGCGAAATGGCCGTGTGTGTGTGTGACTGTATTCAAGAACAAACTGCAGACTGAGAAACTACTGGTACATAAAAATGACAGCACTTCTGGCAACTAGAGTGTAGCTCCTAGGAAACCTTCACTTTTCAATACTTGCTAAAAGCCAGGCTATAGATGGAGATGTTCTTGCATCCCTTTGCCCTTAGCTAAACCGTACCTACTAGGATGCTGGCAGTTCCACTGGTGTCAACGATGGACCCGTGTCCTCTGCAGGCAGTGCAGAGCAGGGTTGAAAGGCAGGTTATGAAAGGCCAATATGCAGGTTCTTGGGGAGGGGACTCATCAATCACTGACACCCTCCGGCACTCTAGCAGCAAAGCTCTGAATTGTAAGGTATGGACTGACGATATTAAGCACGTGTACCTGGATGTGTGATCTAAGGAATGAATGGGACTTATTCTCAAGTATGTATGTTTTGGAGGAGTCTTCCCAAACACCCTAAATCTGGCCCTCCAGATGTTTTGGACCACAACTCCCACAGTCCTTGCCACTGGAAATACAGGTTTGGGATTCTTGGGGTTGTGGTCCAAAAACATCAGGAGGAAGTTTGGACATGTCTGCCCTAAGACGACCCCCTCCTCAAACAAACTAACTCTTGTATCACAGGACATTAGTCAGCTAGGCTCTGAGCGGAATGCCCCAGATAATGGAAAGAGATTGTGGTTGGTCCATAAAGGCCCTTGACAAGCAGGCTATGCACATGTTTTGGGTGGGAGTAAGTTTCAGGCTCATGTAACCTCTCCCTTCCACTGCACACTGAACATGTTTTGGGATGGGAGCTGTCCCCCGTTCTTCACAAAGACAGGAATCATGCATAACACTGTAGATGCAGCGCAGCTTATGAGAGCCTTCCAACCCACAATTGAGGTGTGTGTGTGTGTGTGTGTGTGTGTGTGTGTGTGTGTGTGTGTGTGTGTGTGTGTGTGTGTGTGTGTGTGTGTGTGTGTGTGTGTGTGTGTGTGTGTGTGTGTGTGTGTGAACCAGACTGGCATCACCCCCACCCCCACACTTTTTTGGACACATCAAAATGTTATCAAAACAAATCCCTCATGAATTTTCACAGTAATTAGGAAGTAAACATTTGAACACAGTGTACACATTTTTTTTAAAAAAAAGAGAATCATTTGTGTAAACTTTCGGAATTTTCTACTATGATTATCACAAAGCTATGTGCTTTTTTTTATGTCTAGCGAGCTTGTAAACATGGAACGTTTTGTTCTGAAATACTTTCGAAAAATACGTTGTATATGAAGGCAGGTTTCTTTTGATTTCCTCACAGAAGCGGGGATAGGGTGATGGTTTCAGATCAGGCTCATTTTCCCCAGGACCATCCATCGTCTGTAACAGAAATTATAATGTTGTTCAACCATTTTCAAATTATGCACCGATAAATAATTGTTCATCGTTTATGAAATTACCACATAGTGAGTTTTATTATTATACCACTGTAGTTAGAGAAGGGACAATGCTACTGAACTTTATGGGCACACTTTGTCGTGTCACATGACAGTATGGAGCAGAGCTGAGTGCACAAGCCCCTAGTGCAGTGGTGGTGAACCTTCGGCACTCCAGATGTTTTGGACCACAGCTCCCACAGTCCTTTGTCACTGGCAATCTAGGCTCGGAATTCTGGGAATTGTGGTCCAAAACATCTAGAGTGCCAAAGGTTCACCACCAATGGCCTAGTGCAGGCATGACCAAACTTCGGCCCTCCTGATGTTTTGGACCACAACTCCCAGAAGTCCAAGCCTGTATTTCCAATGGCAAAGGACTGTGGGAGTTGTGGTCTAAAACATCTGGAGGGCCAAAGGTTCACCACCACTGCCCTAGTGCCTTGATTGTTTTTTGTCAAACTGGGGGGAAGTAACAAGGATGCCCAGTTCTCTTCAAATGTTTTATCAACCACTTCAATAAAGAGGATCAGGGAATGCTTTATAAAATCTGCAGACGACACAAAATCAACTAATACTCTATAAGACAGAAGCAAAATTAAAAAAAATCTTGATAAGCTTGAGCACTGGGTTGAAAGCAACAGAATGAAATGTAAAAGAGATAATGCTAAGTTCTCTATCCAAGTGCACCATTACAAGATGGAGGATACTTGAAACACAGTCAAACAGAGGAGGGGCAGGCTCTGCTCTCCATCACCTGACAGTGCAGGGTATGTAATAATGGGCCCAGAATTCACTTGAGTATCAGGAAAAACTTTGTAACTGTTAGAGCAGTATGACAATGGAACTAGTGACCTTAAGGAGGCAGTGAATGCTTGAATGCTGGAGGCACTCAACTATCTGACACATACACTATTTCGGGTTTCTCTACTGAGCAGGGGGGTTAGACTTCATGGCCTTATAAATCCCTCGTAACTTCATGATTCTACAAATTAACATCTGTCAGGCTGCAAACCTGAAATGAATAGGACTTAGTAATCAATAGGAGAGATGTTAAATCCCAATGATTTTAATAGATCAGAGCACCAACACAGGTACAGGAGAATCCTTGCTTCAAACACTCATATTTCATGGAAAATGGTGCCAAGGAATGATAGAAGGGGTGGGGGCCAACACATGTGGCCCTATTCTTCGCGTCATATGACTGATGATGAGGATGATGATGATGAATTATGTATAAGAAAACAGTTAAATGGGACCTAGAGTTCTGCTACTCCTTTTCTTGCTGGTTTCCAGTTTATTTCACAGGGGTTACTCCCCTTAAGGTCTTAGATTTATCTGTGAATTTCAACGAGGACATGAGTGCTAAGATTTCACCTCTTTGCTTCTTGGTTCATGGGGTATTCCACACAATCTCAGCTATAAATCTAAAGCATCAGGGTGCTACAGAAAGAAATGGGTCCATGGCTGAGTCCACGGAGTTATTTAAATACAACCAGGATGATGTCTGGAGAGCACTTACATGGCCATTTGCTACATCAAGGAGATCACGCAATCTACAGCCCCTGTTATGTCTTCTTTCATAACAAATACTGTCCTCCAGGATCACAAAGTCCGTGCCAAACGATCTGAGGATCCTATGGACATCTTCAGGGGATCTTTTTGCATACACCTGGTAAACCTATGAACAATGGGAGCAATCCGGTTAACCTAGCAGCGTCTGTTTCTCAGCAAAAATATTCTGGTGAGATCATTTAAGAAAAGTCAGTTTGAAGCAGACCTTCTATCAGAACTGTGCTAGAGAGCAGTAGTTCCCAGGTGTTCTTGGACTAAAACTACAGTAAACCCCCACCTATCGCGGGGGTCAGGGACCCGACCCGCGATAACTGAAAATCCGCAATATGCAGATGCTGGGTCAGGTCAAGACTGGTGTGTGTGTGTGTGGCTCTCTGGGGGCTCTTGTTCTTACCCCAGGCCTGGCGCTGCTCCGAACGGGCCTGCAAGGGGCTTCCCGGGCCCTCGGAGACCCCAAAAGTGCTTTCTAGTGATCGGGAGGTCACTTCCGATTTACCAGAAGTCACTTCCGGTTTGCGGGGAAGCACTTTGGGGGCCTCCGACGGGCCTGGGAAGGCCTTTCCTCCTTACCCCAGGGGGCCTTTTTTTTTTTCATCTACTGGGGACCCGCGATATATTGGGACCGCAGTATATGAACCGCGAAAGGGCAGGGGACAACTGTACCAGAAACCTTCTCCACTACCTGTGCTACCCAGGATTTCCGGGAGCTGTGTCCAAGAACATCTGGGGACCCAATATTGGGAACCACTGGCCCAGAGGATGGCCTCCAGCAGGACATGAGTGCAACTCCCTTTTCCCATTTCTGCCCGGGAGCAACTTGAGGAACATTGGGGCTGATGCATCAAGTAAATGCATGGCTATCATGACTAGGAACCACTGGTACGTCTTATCTTCCACGAATCTCTCCAGTCCCTTTTTAAACCCATCCAAGTTGGAGAATGTCGCTGTATTTTGTGGCAGTGAATTTCTCAGTTTAATTATGTCTCTCCTGCATCTTTTTGGATACAAGCAGCTAAAAGACCGATGAAGCTGTTTGGATGAACAGCGAAACGTTTCTATCTCTCAAAAAAGAAGCCCAGTAACCATGACTCAACTTCCAGATCAACTCACCTGGATGACAGAGAATCTTCACAGACATACAACTAAAAGCTGGTTACAACTGTTCCAAAAACAAGATAATGACTACCAGCTAGGCAATAAAGGCGTATTATTAAGCTTCTAGAAACACAGTTTCTCTACATCGCTGAACTAAAGAGCACAAATACAATACTGAGATAGAGACACATTCTCAACAACACACAAATTCATTTTCCTCACTTATGAATACCAAAGGAGGGTATATGCAGGGCATTTGACTATGGTTTGGAGACTACCATGAGATAAATTAGGAGAGTACTACAGCTTCCACTATCCTAGCCTGTTAAAAACCTCATCCCAGGGCCAATCAATGACAATGCTGAAATGGAATGAGACAAACATAGGACCTCACCTGTTTTGTTCTGTCTCTCAGGTTCTTATCTTCATAGTGAGGGTGATTTGTTAAAATCCTTCCCGTACACAGTTTGACCCCTGCTAAGAGCTGCATACTCCCTGCAATCACAGCTTTCTTTGGAGTATTAGACCTGAATAACAGTAAGAATAATGTTATTCTTATTTTATATAATGGCTGCTTTTATCAGCTGAGTTGGGTTCCTTCCCTACTTCCACAGACACCATCAGTTTGAGGTGTCTTGTGACCAAGACGCAACAGAGAACAGCTCTACTTGCTATTTTTACCCGTTTTTTAGGACTAGCACCTCATCTTATAAGGCTAACCTCTAGCCTCATTATGGTCACTTCAAAGACATTTAGGTGACTTGCAAGCCTAGTTCCATCAAATCTGGTTATTGCAAGAACTTAATCATATTACTAATTGGTCATTTTTGTTTGCTTTTTGTTTCCCATTGCTCTTTCCTTTTGTGTCATGCCTTTTCAGATTGTAAACCCAAGGCATGGATGGCCTTATTTCTATTGTTTTATACGCGGCTGTGGTGGGAGATTATCCCGCAGAAGAGCAGGGGATAAATGCTTCAAGTAAAATTAATAAATAATAGCCGTTGGAGAGGAAAGTGAATTGTCTGTTTTGCAGGCACCAGACACAGTAAGGAAGTATCTAACCATACTTGCTTGCCAAAAGGTTCGGTTGGTTTTAAGGATCAATACACATGCTCTACTCTCCAAAATTTGGCTTCTCTGTTTCATGTTTTTCAAAGTTTCTCATTACAACAACAAATGGTAACAGTACCCACTTGAGCTGCCTTCTTAACACCATGGCATCTATTTAGTAAGAATGAATCACAAAACCAATTGCGCAGAGAGACAGAATATTATTGATGTCCTTAAATGATTCTGACTAAATAGCAATTTAAAAGTGACTTGATCATTTCCCCCCCTAAGGAAGTGCCCTTGAAAACACAACCCTTTCGTCAATGAATGTTTGAACATAACTTCTGATGGGATGTGCAGCATTCTTTTGAGTATTTATGTGACAATTCTGTTGGTAACAGAAGCATAAGGTGGGGGCTGAACAAAGCACTAAGAACATGCAGTTGTGTATGTACCTAAAAGGATGTAGATTCCTGTTTGTGTGTGATGGCCACCTCTCTCCCCACTTCATAGACAGACATTTCTAGGCAGAATTACCACTGCCTCCAACTGTGTCCCTCTTGCTTTCTTAAGCCTTGTGTCTATTCCAAGAAAAACATACATCAGGATGCATGGCATTGCATGTTCTAATGTTCCCTCTCGTCAAATGCTTCTTGCATACGGAAAGCTAATGTCTAGGAAAGCTTGCTTCAAACAAGCTTCAATCTGGCAGAGCGTATCTCCCTACGATCAGAGCTGGCCCGACCCACCCGTTCCTCTATGGCTCTCTTACTCTGGGTGGCCACCACCAGGGAGGCCCGCAGGGTAGTAACTCAAAAACGGGCCTTCTTGGTGGCCGGTCCATCGCTTTGGAACAAGCTACCTGGTGAGATACGCCAGGCTCCCTTATTGGCATCCTTCAGGAAAGCCCTTAAAACCTGGCTGTTCAGGGATGCCTTTGGCGACTGCTAATGTGGTACCAAGTTGTTGTCCCCCCCCTTCTCTTTTTTCATGGTCGTTAAGTTTTTGCCTCTTGCCCAGCACTAATTTACTGTTTTATATTGTTTTACTGTTCTCTGTTTTTAAGCCTATTGTGTGAACCACCCAGAGTTCCTTTGGGAAACGGGAGCGGTATACAAATGCAAAAACAAACAAACAAACAAACAAACAAACATGCTTTCTGAAATGGCACAGTCCCGTGTGTGTTCTATACAGCATCATCACAAGGTGCAAACCAATAAAACACAGAGGTCTCTAACTGCACCCTTACTGGTTCTTCTTCCCAAACACCTGGCTGGAGGGATGACTCAAGACTACAAAGGAGATAAGCTACTTTTGAAGAGAGTTGGTGGCATGAATGTTTCTCTACCCTTTACTTTGTGTAAGTGCTAATGCAATTGCTTATTAACTAAGGAAGACCCCTATGAATTTCCCATCAAGTCTTCTTGGAAAAAAATTGAAAATGTTAAGAGACAGCCATAAATGTTTGCTTCAGTCCTGAAGGAGATAACTCTGCATACTGCCAGAAACATTTCTTAAAACTTCTTACAAGGCCAGGCTAATCTCATATCGAGGCAGTGGAGATAATATTTTTTAGCAAGCTCTTTTAACTTGATGGGAATAGAAAAAAATTACGTTGGTTTTTTTTTGCTTTTAACGTTGGTTTCTTTTGAAACATGCCTTTGCTCCAGTTTAATATTTTATAATTATATTTAAAATATTCAAAGTCACAAATACCACAAAGTCCCAGCATATGAATCCGTATAAGAATTTAACATTATGCTTGTGTAACTATCTGTCTTCCTTAGCATGGTTACAAACCATGATGGAGATGTGTAATCTCCAGGCTTAAAACCAGGGTACTTCAAGGGCCAGATGCAGGGGAAGTGGTATCAGGAGACAGAGATCTAGTCTCATGCACTCCCATAGGCATTTGGTGGGGCCACTGTGAGATACAGGAAGCTGGACTTGGTGGGCCTTTGGCCTGATCCAGCTTGGCTCTTCTTATGTTCTTGTGGGAATGGAATTCCAGCAGGGCTTCAGTTCTAAACCTCTTCCGTCTAAGCTAAGAGAAACTCCACTCAGAGCCAATCCATAAATTGCAAAGTCAGTGTTGCCTCTACTCTACCCCTTTCTTTCCTCATGCTCATAACGGGAGTGGATGATGGACCTGCTGGGTTTATTCTGTTTCATTTATTTATTATATTGTTGCTTTGTTTCTTTCACCTATGTGCTGAAGTCCATGTAAACAAAACAAAAACATCAAATCATAAAGCTGAGCTAATAAGGCTAGTTAAATAAATAAATGTATTTTAGTTGGAAGTAAGAACTAGATTTACCAAAATTGCATAACAAATGCTATTTTAAAAAAATACAAGAAGCTCAAACAGCAACAGACATACCATTCTTGAAATACCTAAAAAAAACAGTAGTAACAGACATAGGTCTTTGCTGGATGGCTAAAAGGGATAATACTGTACTGGAAAGGGTATAGTACTTAAAAGGCTCCATCTCTGAAGGCCGGGCTGGTGACTTTGAATACTAATGAAGGTTGCTCTACAGTCAGTTGTCTGAATCCAATTGATACATCCAAATGTAGCAGAGCCATTTAATCAACAGCATCCACTTGTGTGCCGATTCACCACTTAGCAACTGTTGAGCTTAGAAACTAGCTTTGGACCAGTGTTTCTCGATGCAATCAGTCAAGCTGGATTCTACCCGATTTCCAGTATTTGGAACTTCAAACCCACTAAAATCCAGTTTGCCACTTATCGCCCACGATCAATAGTCCCCCAATGTAGCCCGGGTCTATTTCATTGTTCCTGATCTGCCAAGCTGTGTCGCAGCTCTACTTTCAGAGGGAAGTGTTATGAGTGAAACCAGCTATGCTTCTTCTCCTGTTCCTCTGGCTGCTTTTAGACGACCCCTAAAATCCGCTGGCAACTTAAATGCAGATCCCCCCCCCAATGTGGTTTTTGTTCTGCTTCCTGTGTTCCCACCTCCCGCACTCTGATTCTATTGCTTCTGTCTGCGGTGAGGGGAGAGAGAAAAAAAAATGCAGGCTCACCTTCGCCTGCTGTGGGCAGCAGCTAATTGTTCCACCCTGTTAGGATTCCTGTCTGTTAAAAGGGGGGAACCCAACAAAAACAAGCAAAAAGTGGAGGAGGGCCAGGCATGCAATACTTTAAAACAGCAACAAGGAACAGCAACAAGGATTTTACCTCCTCCAGACCAGGTACTTGTAAAATGCGCTGGGGTGCGCTTAAGTGGGCGTGGTCGTACTTTTATTTTTTTTTAAAGTCCGCTGCTGGTGGGAAAACAATTTTATGCTCCGCATCTGCGAGCATTTTGCAGCGGATTTTAGGGGTCGTGTAAAAGCAGACTCTGTAAGCTGCTGAAACTAGCTGTGAGCGAGCACCAAGCATGGTCCGTCCACTCATGATCCCAAGCGCCATCCGCTAGAGGGAGACAGCCAGCCAACGTTTACTGGCACACAAGGCAGTAGCCCAGGTGTACAGAATATCTCCACAATTATACTTCTTCCTGATGTGGATGCTAAAAAGCCCAGGTCTGAATCTTACATAGCTAATGTGCTTCAAACGACCGAATGACACTTTTCCATTATAGAAAAACGGAGCAATTTTTACAAATGTCTGAACAAATGATGTATAAAATGAAAGGATAATTTGTTTTTATAGGTTTCTGCCAAGCTCCATAATCAAGCCGGCCAACCTGCAAACAATTTATCCTCAAAGAAATGTCACTAAATAATGACAAGGACTTACAGGTCAAACTGATTTACATTATGTAATTTAAATGTCATTCCGAGCAGACCTGATGGCATTTTGAACAAACAATCTCATTTATTTTTGGAGCTCTAAGCTTCAACAAGTTAATTACTGCTGAACTAATGGGGTAAACTGAACACTATAATTCGAAATGAGAACCTCTGTTTTATCTTGACTTTTAAAGAATTATAGGATTACTATAAAATAATTTATTTACCACAGAAAAGCTTAATGGAAACTATGACTTCTCAGGAATGACAGGTAGAGCTTTTGGTAATACCACAGGAAAAACCCAAATATTTTTTTAAAAAACAAGAACAGAATTAAAATGATGGTCAAACCACAAGATATAAATTATGAACATTTCCCAATGAACTCTGAATGCTTCCACTTCAGTAGTATCGGGGCAGCGTCAATCCTGGGGTGAGTGCAGGAGGCCTCAAACAGGCCCATACAGCTTGCCCTAGGGTGCCTTTCCTTTCATATATTGCAGTCCCACAATATACTGGGACCACAGTATATAAACCGCAAAAGGGCGGGGGATGACTGTATATACTTTGATTTCCGATTCCTGTGTTGGACTCAATGGCCTTATACACCTCTCCTAACCCATCATTCTATACTACTTTGAAATTAACAACATGCGTCAGGGCTACAATCCTGAAATGAATGGGGCTGGGTTGTCAATAGGGCAAGTGTTAAATTCCCCCTTCCAATTCCATTATTCTATGATTTTATGAAAATCACAAAAGAATTGGATAAAAATGTGCTTTTCTGCAGGTTTCGAAGAGCAGTTTTCAAAATTTAGAATTGGAAAAGGATGTCTGACTACGAAGAACTCTTTGCGAGAAGATGGCAAGGTGGTGGCAGCTGCATGTGAAAGTTGTTAAGCTAGTTATCGTATATACTCGAGTATAAGTCGACCAGAGTATAAGTCGGGGCCCCTAATTTAAAACCCAAAAAAGTGGGAAAATTTATTGACTCAAGTATAAGCCTAGGGTGGGAAATGCAGCAGGGCCTGGCAAGTCCTCCTTTGTGAGCTGGGTGTGTGTGTGATGTTTAAAATGACTTTTAGCCGCCGAGGCAAGTGCTTGAGTTGGTGGCTAAAAGTCATTTTAAACATTGTTTTAAAATGACTTTTTAAAAAGTCATTTTAAACATGGGGGGGTCAGGAGAAGTGGCGCACAATGTTTAAAATGACTTTTAGCCACCGACCCAAACTTGCCTCACTGCCTAAAAGTATTGACCCGAATATAAGCCGAGGACCCCTTTTTCAGCCCAAAATTAGGGCTGAAAAACTAGGCTTATATTCTAGTATATACAGTGTATTCAATGATATATAGCATTAGCTGTATTCAATGGTATCTAGTCTTTGTTTTTGGTCTGATTCTAATGTATCCAGTCCCCCCCCCCCATTTCCCTTCCCTCTTTTCCCCTTTTCCCATTCCCTTTTTTTTCTTTTTCCCTACTTTAAAAGAATCCAATAAAACCTTAAAAAAGGAAAAGGATGTTTGAAAACTTTCACTCTGTTTTAGATTTAATATTACAGACTTGGCAACCTGCAATAGTATAATTATATAAATAATATATATTTTAATCTATTTAATTTTCACATTATATGTTGATTGGAAACAATGAACGTTTTCCCGAGGAAGAAAATTGTAAGGCAAAACAAAAGAGATTACCCTATACAAAAAAAGAACCCTGAATGGAACAAGATGAAGTGTAGCTGAACTTTTAAAGGGCTTAATGAGTAACAGCTAAATCATTTTTGACACCAGGAGCTTACAAGGCAGGAAAATATCTGTCCCAGTTTCAGGTGAAAGGCATAAATTCATTGTCAACTGCTGCTAATGTAAAGGTAATTAACTTCTCCCTACATTCACTCTTTGACACAATAAATTCCAAATGGGAAACAACAACAAAAAGGGTCTGGCATGATTTAAAAGGAAAAGGTGGATAAGCAGCAGTTTAGCGTTATCTGCTCAAGAATTGTGTATTTAAAAAAACTGCTCTCACTGCAACCAGTCAAATCCAGTTTGTGGTTGAAACCAAAGCTCCATGTATATTTTATGTATAAATCTATATATAAAACACTGCATATTGGACTCCAGAGACCAGAGCTATCAAACATTTAGCATCTCTTAATACAGAAACGGTACTAAAGATATCCAACCTGTGTACATCAGTCATGAGACCATGTCAATAGGGTAGCAAGGTAGCAATGCTTTCAGATCGCTCTCGAGAGTTTAAATGACCAATTTACTCATGAATAATTACCATGTCCAGTAACACTGTGTTGGGAAAAAAAGGTAATATGGCAATATAAAAGACATGCGTTCCTATGGGTTACAAATTCCAAGTTAGGGACGGGAAACATGAGGAAGCCTATAGACTAGACCTAGTCATGTGCCCCTTGTGCCAGGGTGGGTATCATTTCTCTTACAGCAACTGTTGTACAAGTCCGCCTGCACAACATGAATGATGAACACAAAAGGGACACTGTCACAGATGAACGGCTGTCTTTTGGGTTTTGGGATACATGGGGCTTGCTAAAAATGCTGCAAAATTACATGCCTTCCATCAGTAGCAATCTACTGCTGCTAATAACACTGTTCCCATTGTGCAGGTGGCATGTTCTCTTTGTCACTCAGATTTTTATGTGTAGTAGTATATCGCCAGTGAGAAGGTTCTTCTAGCTTCCTTTTCCTAGTGGTTAGAGGCAGTCACGCAGATGATACTGCCCCTTCTTTGTCCAGAATATGGTACTCTGGTGAAGGGCAGATCTCTTACTAAAGCTTGTCAGTGGGGTATCTGAAGTGCCTTAGGGCCTTTTCACACGACCCCTAAGATCCGCTGGTCCCTTAAATTCGGACCAAAGATCTTAGGGGTTCGTTGCCCTTCCTTCCTCCCCACCAGAGAAAGAGGGGGAAAAAATGCAGCTCACCTGGAGGAGCCTCCCGGAGCTCCGTTTCTCTTCCGTTTCTCTTCTGCTTGCTTTTCCCCCTCTCACCTCTTCTCTTAAAGGGGCAGGAGGCAAAAAAAAACACAAGCAGAAGCCAGGAGAGCCCTGCATTGACCAGATTAAATCCGGACCTGGGGATTTTCACCCACCTCAAGCAGGTACAAGAAAGTGCAGCTGGGTCGCGCTTAGGTGGGCGGGGTCGCACTTAATTGTCTGCAAAGTCCGGAGCTGGTGGGAAAACACTTGTAAGGTCCGGACCTTGCAGCCATTTCCTGCGGAGCTTAGGGGTCGTGTATAAAGGCCCTTAGAGCAGTTTTTCTCCCCCCTTTTTCTTTTAAAGTGATATCTTTCTATTGAGTCTCTTAATATTAAATGCTCTTTAAGTTACATAAGGCAAGTATATAATGATTATAAATGTGCTAACAATATAATGTATTACAACTGTAACTGTCCAGAAAGAATTAGGAAATTAGTCGACCGTGGTTATTATATTTATGTGTTTTTGTGAACAGCTTTGTGTGAACTACTTTGAGTATTATGGAAAAAAGTGCAGTACACAAATGTATGCAGTGGTACCTCTACCTATGAATTTAATCTGTTCCAAATGCACACTTTTATGTAAAACAACTCTTAAGCAGAGGAGCCTTATCTAAAAATATATATATAAAAATAAATAAATAAAAATTTTGAAAAAAAAATTGTAAGTAGAACAGACCGCATCAAAAATTTGTAAGGCAGCAGTTAAAAACGCCAACTGTTTTCCGCTCTTAAGTCGAGCTGCTCTTAAGTAGAGGTACCACTGTACTTATTATTCCACAAAATGAGGAACCAGTAGAGATGTCATTGTTAAAACTCTTTCCAGTATTTTTGTGCCTGGAATAGCGCCATCCAAATTCTTCAGCCCCCTGACAGCTGAGCCAGGGAGGATGCTGGAGACATACCAGCCAAGCTTTTGGGGGCATTTCAGTCCCCGAGCAGCCTGGGAGGAAGAACCCAGACCTGAAAGCGGATGAAACTAGCCAGAAAGGTTAAAGGAAAAAAAAACAAAAAAACCTCCTGCAGTTACATCCTCCACGCATTGCAGTGATTTTGCTGGTCCGGCTCACCCTGGTCAAAGGCTTCCCATGTGCTACACGGCCCACTTTTTTTTTTAGAAATGATCAATATAGGTCACGGATGGAGCCAGAGGGCACTGTCACTAAGCACGTCAGCTTGTTCTAAACAGCATCTCATTTGAATCAAGCAAAAATCCTCTTACTTAATCCAGTTCATCAGCTCCACTGTGTCTGGGTCATAGAATTCTCGCAGCTCAGACAGCTCAGCCATCACTCCAGGCCAGAACTAGAAGGAAAAATGGCATCCAATAAACACACACACACACAAAAGCACAGAGAATCAGCTACATCGTACAGAATGTGGCTCAATTATTCAGCTGTTAAGAGATGGTTGCTCTGAAAGCATTGCGGGAAATGTGACTGATGTCCCTGGCATAGGAAGATGTACACGTTTTGCTCTGCCCTGCAATGGCAGCCTGTTATTTTGAAACATGACAGGCGAAGAATCTACGGACGAGAGCAGGCCCAGAGGACAGTAAATTGAAAGACTGCAGCAACATGTGCCTCAGATTGAATGTGCTGTTTTGAATATTGTGCTGGGAAACAAATGTTGCAAAGCAGCTACCACTCAAAAGAAACGTCCTTCCCCGGGAGAACAGATGAGGAGGGAAAATAATCTCTTTCTGTTGGAAAAAAAAATCAACATAATATATGTAAATGCATATTTTTTCAAAACCTCAATGGCCACTTAGTTTATCGAAACACAGATGGCAAAGGGTGAATTTCAGCAGAGAAGGGACAAACCAGTAGAGAGTAATGTTTAACCCTTTTTACCAACTTTGACATTTTTAGGGTTCCTGATGAATGTCTGAAAGAGCTTAAAAATAGAAATAGAAATAAAGAACTGAGAAACCCATCGAAGGCAGGGGGAATACCCCCTCTCTCTGTGTGTGTATGTGAGCAAATCCCAGACCTTTACAAAACTGCGAGTTGGTGAAGTGGTTAGCAAATCTAGGGGCATTCTTGTATATTTTGTGGTACACTGAAGAACTACAGCTGAAGCTGAATTGCAAAATCTTTCAAGCAGTGTATCAGGATTTAAAGCACCCGCACGCCTCCAAAGAAGCTTTCATTAGCTTATTCAAGATTAAGTTATAATCCTCCCACAGAACCCCACACCTTTGTATTGTGATGGGGAGAACAGCTACCACATATCTGACTTGATAATATGGACGGCGGTGCAATGACAATGCAAACCGATTCCTCAAAATGAGATGCAAATGATGGCCAATTAAAAAGCTTAGGTAGGATCAGGAACGGAAATCTTTTGAGGGGGTGCTGGAGGAGCTGCAGAATTTTCCAAGCTCTGAACGGCCTTCTCGCCGCCACTTGACACACCATGTGCCTAAGACATGTCTCAACTGGTCAGTTTGGATTATGCATCTGAGAAATTGTGGGTCTGACTGGACAGAAAGCATACTCTTCGTTTTCTCCTCTAGCCGAGATGACTGTGGCTGTCAGAATCGACAGCAGCTTTCCGTGATGTGATGCATCTGAGCTTCTCAACCCCTACGAAGCCTGCTTAAGAACATAAGAAGAGCCATGCTGGATCAGGCCAAAGGCCCATCTAGTCCAGCTTCCTGTATCTCACAGTGGCCGCACCAAATGTGTCCGGGAGTGCACAAGACTAGATCTCTGTCAGAATCGACAGCCCTGCATCTGGTCCTCCGTACCCTAGTTTTAAGCCTGGAGATTACACAGCTCCATCATGGTTTGTAACCCGTGATTGACTTTTCCTACACGAATCTGTCCAATCCCGACAAGATCTTTGAACCGAGGGAACACCGTTTTAGGTATCAATTGATGAACTGTAGGAACTGTCATCACATGCTTTTCAGCAAGCAATGAAAATAAACATTGCAGCAGTGTCTATTTTAGAACAGTCGTAAAATAAAACCTCAATCAATACAGTCATCATTTGTTACTTTAGAAATGTCTAGAAAGTAGGATGTATGTACAAATGTCTGAATGAAGGACTATGGGCTTAGAAAACTAATAATGAATGTAGAATATTCATTATGTATTTAGTTGTTCATCTGCACTGTTAGTCCTCAGTCTGCAGTGCGCTAAAATATATAACTAAATGGCATATCAGAAAAACAACTGAGGCACCTTTAAGGCAGCATGCTACAAGACATCTAGCTAGTTTCAAAGGTGCCACATATTAATGAAACTACCTTTCATAAACACAGTAGGACCCCAGTATCCGCTGGGAATTGGTTCTAAGCCTTCCTGTGGATAATGAAAACCGTGGATAAGGGAGAACGCCAAAATGTTCCCCAAACTGCAACAGTAGCTTGCTTTACAGCTGCTGTTTGTGGCGGTAGCTTGCTTTATGGCTGCTGTTTTATGACACTAGCTTGCTTTACAGCTGCTCTTTGTGACAGTAGCTTGCTTTGCGGCTGCTGAATTATTTATTCATTTATCCTCTGCCAACCGTGGATAGCTGAATCAGTGGATAATGAATCAATGGATATGGGGGTCCTACTGTACACTATTATGTGTATATGCAGAACTCAGAAGGGTGATAGCTCTGTAAGCAAATGTTACTGGATCTCTGTTTTGGCACACAGGGCTTGGCAACTGTCTGCATGACTGAGTTAAAAGGGCCACAATGTCATTTAAGTAAATGAAACTGAATGATATCATTAGGAAAATGGGTTGGTAAATGAAATAAAGAAGACCAGGGTAGCCAGTATGTCCTGCTATTAGGGTAAAATCAATGAATGAATGAATGAACTACAGTATATCAAGCAACAAAACGTTAAAAACAAACACCAAGTCAGGAATGTAGTGATTAAAACAGAATCAAGGAAAGCAGAAAGTTAAATAACACTCCTAGTTCCTTGAGCTCCTTGCCCTGTGAAGATGCTGGCTACAAAGTCTGGTGAAATATCAGGAAGGAAAACTTCCAGAACACGACCAAACAGCCCGAAAACAGCTCACAACCTCTATTAAATAAAACAATCAATAAAACAGAGCAGAAAAACATACAGCGGACCCTCATATAACAAACGATTTGTATAACATAAAATCTGCACAACGTAAAAAATTCTGGAGATAGGGGAAATTTGATTAACAGAATCACCTATGGGGCGAATCCGTACAACATAAAAATGGTCTCGATTAGGGATTACTGCGTTTTCAATGCATTCCTATGGGAAATTTGTATAAAGGAAAAATTGCTTAACAGAATTTCATTTGGAACAAATTAATTCCTTTATACAAGGTACCACTGTACTTTAAAAATTTGCTTCAGTGACATCAATGATAGGTAAAAGGGAACCTCCCAAAGGAGAATCTTTCTGAATGCCAGAGGCCAGTGCTGAAAGAGCCCAGCCATGGTGGTCAGGCCGTGGCGGCAGCTGATAAAAGCTGGGCTTCTGAGAACAAAATACTTGAATGGGTGCAGCATGTCATGCCACAAATAAAATGTAGCTGAAGATTTCAAAATGACACAGAAGTACAAATAAGAAACTAAGTTGTTCAGTAAAGGTGGGGGTAGCAAATGTTTAAATTTCAGTGTGCTAAATCCAACCACAATCCCAATCAGGGTGGATTTATTGCAACGAATGGGATTTAACAATGGACTGATTAAGACATTCCATTCGGTTCAAACTGTTTACTCTTGCCAGGACTAAACTACAGTATCTGCTGGTGATTGGTTCCAGGCCTTCCCGTGGATAATGAAAACCATGGATAAGAGAGAACGCCTGCCCACCCACCCCCAAACTGCTGTTTCCTGAGAGTAGCTTGGTTTATGACTGTTGTTTGTGACAGTAGCTTGCTTTACAGCTGTTGTTTGTGACAAGAGCTTGCTTTGTGGCTGCTGAATTATTTAATCCCCCCGCCAACCATGGATAACTGAATCAGTGGATAATGAATCAGTGGATACGGGGGTCCTACTGTAGCTTTAGTCCCATACATTTTAACTAGACCAATAAGTAAGTGCTGATACTGAAATATGGCATATAGAACAGACTCGACCCGCTTCCTCTGTCATCCTTCTCTATACAGGGAGAGCAGAATTTTGAACAGGGCAATACTTCCTGTGCATGGGATTTGAACCCCCATTTTTAAAGCCATCTGGACTGCGTGGAGCCTCCCATGCCCATCAGAGCCTTTATCTTTAAGACTATTGCTTTCTACAAGGCTGCCCTGGTCCCTTTTGTCACATGTTCAAGTTAATCCTATACTGAATACTTGATTAGGATTGGCACACAAACAAATGTAATCATGTGAACTGACTCATATTGGCCTGGAACTATACATGCTATAATACGCATATTTCTATACATTTTCTTCATAACAAGACAATTCTTTCAACAAAAGGAAGGAAAAATAGAGTCCTACCTTGTAACACAGGTACAGGAGTATGAGCACTGGTGTTAAATATCTAATCACAGACACCTAAACAGAAGAGTCAACAATTATATTTAATGAAATTAAATATTCAAAATCAAGTAAAGATGAACACATTAAACACAAATCTGCTTCACAATGACAATTTGAGATCAGAGAGCAACTTGATTTGCCGCTAATAACTGCCCTCTTTGAACAGATTTCTATTTTAATCAAATATAATACAGAATTTTTTTGGTGGTGCAAAATATAACTTCTTTGTTGATGAAAAAAAAAAATGTCCCCACAATTTTTTTCATGGTTTTAGTGAAAAAAAATGTTCCCACCTTTTTTTCACTAAAACCATGAATTTGTTTATGGCTTCCATAGGTTCTGCAACACCACCATCTAGTGGAATTGAGTTGCATTCCTTTAACATATAATACATTCCCCCGCAGAGTCCCCTAAAACTTCAGATTCTTCTTACACCGGTCCTTAAAAACCTGAATGTCATATAGCAACATGAATAAAACAGCACAACACAGTGGCTCTAACCCTTTGTGGAGTATAAAGATGGACAAATCTTAAGAGCAGTGCCCACAGGTCACTACTGCATACGCCAAAAGCTGCAAAGACACATACGTGGGATGTCCAAAGGTATTTCATCCTGCAAGATAGAAGAGAAAAATGTCATGTGATCAGTATTTACACTGCCTATATTAATATGCACAGTTAATAACAATAAGCTGCTACCACTGCCTCTAGGGGTTATTGTGCAAACATACAATTTTAAGTAACATTGCAAGAGGGATACAGTGGTCCCCCGCCCTTTCGCGGTTCATATACTGCAGTCCCGCTTTATTGCGGGACCACAGTATATGAAAAAAGCCCCCCTGGGTTAAGGGGGAAATACTTACCTCCAACCTGGTGCTGTCACGAATGGGCCTGTGAAGGCCTTCCCACGCCTTCTGGAGGCCCCAGAAGGGCCTCCCTGCGAACCAGAAGTGACTTCCGGATTCCCCAAAATCATTTCTGAGGCCCCCGGTAAGTACCCTGTTTCCCTGAAAATAAGACCTACCCCAAAAATAAGCCCCAGCAGGATTTCTATGCATTTGTTAAATATAAACCCTACCCCGATAATAAGAGCTAGTGAGCTTGGGGCACCAAAGTTACTATACTTGGTAGCATGTTTGCTTGCAGTTCCTGTTCCCCCGAAAATAAGCCCTAATATATCTTCTTGGGGGGAAAAAATAAATATAAGACAGTGTCTTATTTTCAGGGAAACACGGTACAAGAGCCAGCTAGGCACCCCAGGGCTGACCTGACCTGCATCCGCATATCGAGGATTTTCAGTTATCACGGGTCAGGTTGGGTGCCTAACGCCCGCAACAGGCAGGGGGGTGTGTGTCACTATATATTGATTATTAAAAAAGGAAAATAAATGAGCAGTTAAGAGAGAGATATATAGTGCATCTTATACACCTCACTAGGTGTAAGATAAGCCAAATAAAGAATACCTCATTGTGCTTAAAGCCAGCAATCCAAATAAAACGGTGTGCACTAAATGGTAAGCAGCACCAGGTTTCAGAGAAGTTGTGTACTTCTGTTGCTTTTCTGTGGATTTGATGTTTGCAGAACCACTGTATGAGAAAGAAATAACAACATAACACCACCTCCATGCTAGAGTCAGCAATGTGCTATTCTAGAAGGAGACTTTTGTACATATTTCATAGTAGCATCTTTGTTACAAGGAAATCAAATACTTGAAGACCGGTTTTGTTTTGTTTTCAAGCTCAGCTTACAAATGGTCACACACACACAGAGTAAGTGTAAAACAAATGATTTCATTTGCATATAGTACAGAAAAAGGTAATGAAAGCTGCAGGTAGGAATATGTCTGTGAAGATTCTCAGTCATCCAGGTGAGTTTATCTGGAGGTCGAGTCATGGTAATTGGACTTCTTTTTCTTGAGAGAGAGAGAAACATTTCACTGCTCATCCAAACAGACTGGTGAAGCTGGATGAGCAGCGAAACGTTTCCATCTCTCAAGAAAAAGAAGTCCAGTTGCCATGACTCAACTTCCAGACTGCAGGTAGGAACCTCTAGGTGACAAATTAATTTGCTCTGGTGCTTATATTGTGCAATTAATGGAAAAAGCAGACCTGTCCCTGTAGCAGACCAAATAGCAGGACAAAGGTCTGCTTGATCACACTCTCATGTCTCCTAGCTTTTGAAAGTCTTGGTGAAGGAAATACCAGGGACCAGCAATATAGTAATAATTCATCTCTCAGGTATATTCTCTCTCCAGCTTTACAGTAGCCAGAAGGGACTCCTCACTCTATGACGAAGTCACCCGACATAAAGATTAGAATGTTCGACTAGGACTTAAAGCTCCACAGGGTCATGACACTCACTGGCTCACCAGGAGTCAGTTTCAGGTGCTCAAACTGACATACTTTACAGCAAGGGTGTCCAAACTTTTTGCAAGAGCCAGATTTGGTGAAGTGAAAATGTGTGGGGGCCGACCATTCAGCCGCATTTGGCCCCCGGGCCGGATTTTAGACAAGCCTTTAGGACATGCAAGGAGGGGTGGGGGGATGCTTCAGCAACGAGCTGGGGCCGGGTGGGTTGGGCAAGTGCCTGGGGGCTGGACAGAGGCAAGGGAGGGCAGGCAAACTGTAAAACTGCAAGCTGGTATCCCATCCGGAATGGGGAGGGGCCAGCTGACAGGGATGCATGACAGGCTGAGCAGACAAGGAGAAGAGGCTGCGGGCCACTTGAAATTTGAAAACGGGCCACATCTGGCCCCCGGGCCTGACTTTGGACATGCCTGCCTTACAGAGTTGCAAGGATAAAATACTGAGGATCGGAGTCTTGTATGTCACCTTGAGTTCACAGGACAAAGGCGGGTCAGGTATGTAACAAATAAATAATAACAAAACAATCATGCATGCTTGCTTCTTCAACATAGTAAAAGGTTTGTATTAACAGCATTACCATTTATTTTAATTTCAGAAGATCAAAGTAGATCCTTTTACAACAAAGTATTTTTATAACCAGTTCAGTTCTGTGATGCAGACACACTGCTATAGTTCCCTCGAGAAAGAAAGTTTCATAGACCCCTCCCCCCCCAAAAAAACAAGGAGACATACCTGAGATTATGAAGAGCAACAATAGCACCTGTTATAGCCATTACAAAAAGCACAAACAGGTAGGCATACAAAACTAATGTATCTGAAAGTCTTGTGAAAGTATTAAGAGGCAAGAAACCAAATGCTTCTTCACATAGGTACAAGTTGGCATCAAAATCTCTAAAAGGAAAAAAAAGACAGCAATTTTAAAAGTTCTTGGCCTCAAGTATATTTTAAAAAACCTAACGTAAAACTATTCCCACAATTGCACCTTACAAAATACTGACACAATGAGATAAAGAAATATCATTCGGAATTTAGAAGTGGAAAAGCTGATACCTTACATAGCAAAAATATATAAAAACAATTTTTAATTTTGTGAAGAAAATAAAAGGGGTCCCAGTTGCCAGTTTTAAAATAGGCAGTTCACGTTTTACCTGTGAAAAGTGCCTGATACCTTACCTTGTTGCTCCAAATCCAAACTTTGCTTTCAGAAATTTAAATATATGTTCATCTGATTCCAGATTAAGAACTTTCTAGGAAGAAAGAAAATAAAAATGATAATTCCTCTTGGCTATAAACTTAAAGCTTGACTACATGGCTCTATTTGCCTTTGTATTTGTAAGTGCTGCCTGTTCTACAAGCATAACATGCACATCAGTGCACAGAAATGGTGCAATCACAGTCATGCAACCAACCCTTTCACCCTCAAATGTGAAAATATTAATTTAGCTTGCAAACTCACCCTATCATGTGAAAGAAAACTGTTTTTGATCTGTACTTTGCATCTTTAGTAGACTGTGTGTATGGCTATTCAAACCAACCAACCAACCAACCAAAAGCACTACCGTATTTTCTATTTTGGCAGCCCAGTGACCCCTAAGCTCAAAAGTGAAACCCCGCTGCTCCTACAGGTCTCCAGGTTAAAAATAGTTTCTCAATTTTTCTTTTCTCTCTCTTTTGCTGAAGACTCTAGGGTGATTTTGGGAGACATGAATGAACTTTAGAGGTGCATGCATCCAACAGAACACCTGTCGCTCTTGAGATGAACATTATTGTGATGTGAGAAAAAATAACGAAAAGTCCAGCATGCTACAATATTCAGAGCGTAGAAATACACTCTTACTTTATCTGACAAACACGAACAGCTCCCCAGAAGCTGGTGGCCAACAAAAGATGGCACCACCAAAAGCATGTCCCATACTCCATTATTTGTCATAGTAAATGAGATGGCAACACCTACAATTCAAACTCCTAGCTTCAGGAGATTGTTTAGTCTTTGCTGCACTAGGTTTTTGATAGATTTTGAGGAGTGTTAATATTTAGGTAAGACTTTTGATATCACCTGGGTCATCAGTTCTATATACGGTGGTACGTCTACTTAAGAACACTTCAACCTAAGAGCGGAAAACCGTTGGTGTTTTAACTGGCACCTTACAAATTTTAGATGCGGTCTGCTATACTTAAAAATGTTTTTTTAATTTTTAATTTGTGTATTTATTTTTGCATTTTTTAAAGATACGGCACCTCTACTTAAGAGTTGTTCGACTTAAGAGCATGCATTAATGGATTAAATAGGTAAGTAGCAGTACCACTGTAGTTATATTGATTTCTACTGTTTCTGTTCACTTTTATTGAGAAATCTTTAATTTAGTTGTTTTATTATGTTATAATATTATTGATAGACTGCTTTTAATTTTTTTTTTGCTCTTTTGCTTCTTGAGCACTTTATAATGAAAATGTGGGATATGGATTGTCAAGAAAGAAAGACAGAAGTAAGAACTATTTCCTAACTGTTCGACAGGGGTACTAGAGAAGGTTGTTTGGTCGGAATTCTAAACAAACCAAACTAATTCCCAATTCTCAGACTACTATGCAGACTGGAACATACTGCATACTTCTCTGATTTTTGTGATGCAGTTCTGAGTTCACATGTTGTGTACAAAAGTGTCTACTACCTTAGGGGATTGTTGCATACAATAAATCCACATAATACAGAATCATAATTATAAAAATATATCCACTACAGAAAAATGTCTAGGAAAACAAATACACATTTTTTGCGCATTCTTTAGAAGAAATGGCAGAATAATGCAAAAATTGGATAGGATGGGCTCATGGATGAATAACGTGAAACTGACACAGGCATGATAAGAAAAAAAGTTGGGTGGTCCTTGAGCACAAACAGCAGGTAAGACCGGGGGTGGGGTGGGGGAATCAGGAGTTCCAGTGGTCAAGCGCAGCCTTGAGATTTGTGCTAAGCCTCCACCACTAGCTGTGCTGGCCAGGATTTTGGGGAGTTGCAGTTTAAGAACATCTGGGGATCCAAGGTTGGGAAGCGCTGGTATAGCGTGACTCCATCCCCCTCCCCAGGTGTCACATCCCCATTATTCCGGGTTTGACTGTATGTATCTGAGAGTGGCAGCATGGGACAGAATAGGGTTTCTCTTGGTTTGCCACCTGCCCTGCTTCTCAATGGACTTCCTTTGTGAGCTGAGCTGCTCTTGGATGTGATGCAGAAGTCCTCCTGGATTGTTGTGTTAGAGGACTTCAAGATCCATGCCAAGGGAACTTGGTCACGGGTGGCTCAGGACTTTATGCCCTCCACAACCATCACAGGTCTGTCCCAAATGATATATGCCCCTACCTATGGCACAGGTCATACTTTACACCTGGTTTTCTGTACTGGGCTATATGTTAGTGAGCTGAATAATCTCAGCAAACGATCCAGGTAGGGCCAGCCTTATATCTACATGAAATGCATAGGGACCTCAATTTAACTTTGGATACCAAAAGTTCGGCAAATTGTCAGTTATTTAATTCCTTGTTAATTTATTTCTATGGCCAGACGTGAGGACAAATGATTGTGGGATTTTCTGCATCGCGTCCCAAAATGCATTGGCTGGGTCAGGGTGTCATGGCTTGGGTGCTAACTAAGGGCATCATGTGCACCAGTGTCCTGAACTAGCTCTGCACTCGTGGCATGACCTCAGATTTCCCCTCTTTCCTTGTGGCTGACATGAAATCTGCTTAGGAGGCATGGCTGTCCTTTTCAAGCAGAATTTAGAGGCATGTGGGTTGGTACTGGGCATTGCATGGTGAAAGAAAGGTTGGCAAAACTCGGTTGTTTGAGCTCACCTATGCTCTCACAGATGCTGGATACAGCTGATGACGAAGACATTCCAATCCTTCCATTATATCATATGTGATGCAGGAGACACTGCCACATGATTTTGATGGCATCTAGCCTGGATGCCTTCAAAAGGGGATTGGACAGATTCCTGGAGGAAAAGTCCATCACAAGTTACAAACCATGATAGAGATGTGTACTTCAGGGTCCTTCAAGGATCAGATTCAGGGGAGTGGTATCAGGAGACAGATATCTAGTCTCATGCGCTCCCAAACGCATCTGGTGGGGCCACTGTGAGATACAGGAAGCTGGACTAGATGGGCCTTTGGCCTCATCCAGCATGGCTCTTCTTATGTTCTTATAAGTGGGAAATAGTCCTTTCAGGAGTTGCTGTGGGACTGCAATTTCTGGCATCTCTCACCACTGGATATGGAAGTTGCAGTCCCACAATGTCTCAATAACCAGTTGCCCAACCCTACACCATACCATTGTGGACCCTATACACAAAGCTGCTTAAAAAGAATACACAGATGTGCTAGATGGGTATCTGGTAGTTGGGAAACAATGAAAGGCAGCTTCTTTACTTACCTTAATAAAATTATTTATGAAGAGCGTCAAACACAGCACTAAGAGTAAGTGAAGGAAAAGCTTTCTAAGCCTGCTAAACAAACCTCCTGTTTTCAGGTTATTCTGGAAAAATGAAAACACCAGTACTTTAGTGTTTAAAATGTATGACAAGTGGAACTAATTACCTTGAGAGGTGCTGAGTGCCCCAGCACAGGAGGTATTCAAGAGACATTTAGAAAACCACCTAAGCAGATCTGCTGTGATTTGTATTCCTGCACTGAGGAAGCGGTTGGACTCAAGTGGCCTTAGAGGCCCCTTCTGACTTCATTATACTAAACAGAATGTGGCACAATCACATAAGGATATGGCCCAAAGAAGGAATTCTGCCCTAAAACTGATTCATGCGATGTATGAGGACAACAATTGAATGGTTCCAATAAAGTTCTGGTTCCAATTCTGAACAGCAGTTCTGACCCTAAACTGAACATGATATACTGACCTCCAAATGTAACACCATCCCTATGCCCCTCACATTCTCACACATTTATTCTCAATAGTCTTACTCCATTAAGAGGACTGGCCAATTCCAGTTTTCTTTATTTTTTTGATCAAGAGCTGTCATCTGCTTTGTAACCATGGTTACCATTTCAATAATACCTTCCTGGGGGGATTTTTATGGTAAAGTTTTGCACACATTCTCATTTCAAACTCTTCCAGTCTAACTCTCTGTGAATGGAAAATAGGAGTCACTGAGCCCCCGAGGTCCCAAGTCCAGCAAATCACAGGCAATCAAAATTAGAATGAGTATGTAACAATTATTCAAAAACACCAGACACAGTCAATCAAAATTATAACAACACACTGACTGGCAGAGATATGTTTCAACAAAAACCCTAACTATCTGTTAAATAACAGCACAGAATGTAATGTTCTTAAAGACTGGGGCACCGAGGCGAAAGATTATGGGAGTCGAAGACAATACATTCCAATCCTTCCATTATATCATATACATTATTATAACAGGTATTATAACAAAACAGACACCCTCTATTTCACCTCATCTACCTGTTATTTCAAAAGAAATAATGATTAAAAATACCTGAAGTTTTCTTGCCAACAATGTGGACATATTAAAGCTTACAAGCAACGATCCTATTATCATGGCATTAAAGAACTGTAGGAGGCATACAAGCAGCAAACTAGATACTTGTATTATGTAGATCCAGGTCACCTGCAAAAATAATAGAAAATTGTTCATGTCACAGTTAAAAATTTGCTGTAACAGAAATCTCTCTTCCTCCTCTGTATCGATAGTTTTTGAAACTGAAGCAGCTGACTTATGTAATATGCATGAAAGTCTTATGATGAAAAATACTGGCACAGGAACACAGAAAGTGTAGAATCCCCATGAGCAGAACTGAGTCCACCTGTAGAGTTTTTCACTCTGTTTAAAATGATACAACAATAGGAAAAAAGCATGAAATAGGTTAGGTGGCCTTTTGGTGTTTTTTTTAATCTGTTCAATTCTATTTCTGTCCTTCAGTGTAAGAACAGATGTTTATATCACATTGGTAGGTAGGGTAAAGGTTCCTCCCGCACATGCGTGCTAGTTATGTCCACCTCTAGGGGCGGTGCTCATCTCCGTATTCAAGCTGAACGAGCCAGTGTTGTGCAAGTCCAATGGCCACATGGCCGGCATGGCTGCAAGGAAACACTGTTTTACCTTCCCGCTTTTTACAGTGGTATCTATTTCTCTACTTGCATTTATGTGCTTTCGAACTGCTAGGTTGGCAGGAGCTGGGGTTATCAGCGGGAGCTCGCTCCACTGCGTGGCACCCAGGATTCGAACCGCCGAGCTGCTGACTTTGCAGCCAATGGCTTTTGAAGCCTTAGTCCACTGAGCCACCACACCCCCTTATCACTTTGATAACCAATGTTTATATCGCTGCAGTTTTTTTTTATACATGGTGTTTGCAATTTTGTATTTACAAACGAGTACACTTAAACTGATTGTTACCCTTAATCTCAACAATATTTAAGTGTGTGCCACATTCAACACCGAACTTACCTTTCCCCTAGGAACCAAGTCAAGGCAGTCGAGGGTGAACAACACCAAAGCCTGGATCAACAGCATGAACTGATTAAACTGCCAAGCCAAACTGAAGAGGAAGGTTGAAATAAAAATTGCCAGAAGTGCCAGCCTCTGGGGAAAAATGGAAAAGTCACACACATAAGGAACTTGAAAAACGAGAACGGCAAGCAAAATGGATAGCAGAGGTTGCCCTTCCCAATGTAGCCCCTTGTTGACATTTAAAACCACCCATATATCCTTTTTCTTGGTGATGATGATGATGATGATGATGATGATGATCCTTTTAAATTTCGGTCTAAGAAACGACAAATAGCCAGATGTTGGATGTGGATAGAGTGTGGTGGACATTTCTTCCTCTTCTGAAGAAACAAGTTAGCAAGGCTGCTGTTTTTAAAGGTGTCTCCATGTCAAACAAAATACAGTTGACCCTTGTTTAACAAACAGCTTGTATAACATAAAATCTGTACAACATAAAAAATTCTGGAGATAGGGAAAATTTGCTTAACAGAATCGCCTATGGGGAGAATCCGTACAACATAAAAATGGGATTACTCCATTTTCAATGCATTCCTATAGGAATTTGTATAAAGGAAAATTTGTTTAACATAATTTCATTTGGAACGAATTAAGTCCTTTATACAAGGTACCACTGTATTGTAATTCGTTTTTCACAGGGCTGTTCCCAGAAATGCTGAAAGTCATCATAAATGTATTTTCCTCAACCACTTATCTTGTATTTATCATGTTTTGTTTTGTGATTGGTCAATGGGAAGTAAACATGACATTACTTTGCCAATCTGATTGCTGAGATATATATATATATGTCTGAGTAAACCCTACTGTGTGAAGGAAAACGGTTGATCAGATTAATTGTAGGGAATGTACTTTACCCTTAACATGTTTTGATCCTAGCTGCACAGCACCTTCTTCTGGATCACACTTATTTGAATGGACTGCTCAGTAAGTACTGTAACTCATTGATGCATCCAACAATTCCTCATCTACAGTGGTACCCCAACTTAAGAGCAGCTCGACTTAAGAGAAATCCGACTTAAGAGTGGAAGACTGTTGGCGTTTTAACTGCCGCTTTAAAAATTTTAGATATGATCTGCTCAAGTTACAAATATTTTTTGCATTTTTTCGATTTTTTTAAACTTATTTTTTTCAAATTTTAGATAGGTAACCTGACTTAAGAGTAGTTCGATTTAAGAGCATGCATTCGGCACGGATTAAATTTGTAAGTTGAGGTACCCCACTGTATTTCAGAGGCACCAAGAGAAATCTACTCTTGTGCATAATGGGCCGCTTGCTGAATCAAATATGTTAGTTTTAACAATGGAAGAAGAGATTTGGCTTTGCGTCCACAAGGGTATGAGGCCGGTTAGGTTGAGAGAAAGTAACTGGTCTAAAAGGGGTCCAGGATGTGGTATGGTTTAGCGGGGGGTCCTCAACCTAAGGCCCTGGGGCCGGATGCGGCCCCCCAAGGTGTGTGGCCCAACCAATTGCAGCCCCCCACCTACCCCCTGTTTTGTGAGCAAGCCAGCCTCTGCAGCCACATTCTGTGATCCGGCCCCCAGTGCACCGGCCCGCTGTTTGAAAACTTTGAGGACCGCTGGTTTAGCGGGATTGTACAATCTGCATGACATTTCCCCCCCCCCCCCGTTTAAAAAATACGCACTTCATGAACAGGCCGCAATTGAGGTTTGACGAAGAACGTGATTGCTGCTATCTGGACGGCAAAGAATGGCAATGCCCAGTTTTCTCTCAGTGGAATCGTGAATTCCACTCGAGTCGTGTCTACCCTGGACAAAACAAAAACGAAGGAGGATATAAACGTGAGCAGGCAAGTCCAAAACTAAAATAACACCGTCAGAACTCAAAAATGGATTTGAAACCTTGCTTATTTATTTACAGCAGAAAAACTGTCATTATAATCAGTTTGATTAACCCTGGATTTAAGATGTTTTTTTTTTTAAAACCAGATTTTAAAAACCGGATTGATGAGCACCAAGAAGAGAAATTTAGTATTTTTACAAATCATCAACATCTAGATCAGCAAGGTGTCAAAGGAATCTTTAAATGCAAATACAAAACATTTTGCAAACCCATATTCACATTATTCGTCTGCGCTTTCTGTCCAAGAAACAAAGGTTAGCTTCAGTAAGTCCCCTTCACTTCAAATATTATTTGTAGTGGAATTATAAGAGTTTTCTTAATTGAAGAGGTAGCAAACTGACAGCTTATAGATTGCTTCATGTGTATCTTCTATACAAACTGCACATTCATGGCATTAAATAGATATTTATGGTGATAAAGTACATTTCAGTGCAAGCGGCTCTGCTATAAACATTTCTTCACAATGGGAAGATTTTTCCCCTCAGGGAAACGTGGAATTTGAAAATCCCAAACTGGAGAATTTTTCCAAATGATACTTTAAATCAATCTATCTATAAATCTATAAATCTATCTATTTCTATACTGCCCGTCTTCCCGAAGGAACTCCAGGCGGTGTACAGCAATGTTTGGATAATTACTATTTGATTTTTAGAGTTCCAACTTTCTCAAATAGGACACATGTAATCCTCCCCGGGGTGCCATGGTTTGGACATTTTACATTACTCCCTACAATAATATTAAAAGTCCTATGTCACTTATGAATTCAGGTCTAGAATCACATATCAAGGAAAGCCCTGTGACTAGAAAAGTTGCAAAATACAGATGGGAAGTCTCTTGATGTTTCTAGATTAAAACATCCAACAACCCACTACCAAACACAACTAATAAGGAGAACTCGGGACAGGCATTTGCGGCCTGCTCCCCGTTCTGACCCGCCGGTTCACTGCCACATGGCAGGGAACCATTCCGTCCGTGCCTCCGGCCTGTCCTGTTTGCTGATTAATGCCAGGTCGGTGCATAATAAGATCCCCGTCATCCATGACCTGATTGTGGATGAGCGGGCTGACCTGGCTTTTCTCACAGAAACCTGGGTGGGCGAGGGGGGGGGAGCTTCTCTTGCCCTTCTTCGCTCTCAGGGTTACTGTGTTCAGCATCTGGGCAGGTCGGAGGGGCGGGGGGGCATTGTGTATAGGGCAGGGCTGTCCAACTTTGAACAGGCCGAGGTCTACTTTTTCCGGCCTAAAGTGCCTGAGGGCTACTACACTAATACCTCTACTTAAGAATTTATCCTTTCTGAGCACATGCTCATGGCCCTTGAACTGCCTGCTCAGCTAAGACAGTGGGCTGGCAGACCCAGAACTTTGCTGGGGCAGTAGTGATCCTTGGGATGGGGGAGGGAGGGGTGGAGAACTTATCCCCTCACTTTTTTATTGATGCCTGGTGGGCTACTTTTGAACCCTTCGAAGGCTACCAGTAGCCCGCGGTCTACCTGCTGGACAGCCCTGGTATAGGGAATCTCTTTATGTCAGCAGATCCGCGATGTTGGTGAGTCCGGGGTTAGAATGTCTTAACCTAGTGGTGGGACAGAGGGGCAGATTTGGGATTGTGCTGGTTTACCGTGCTCCCCGCGACCCTGCACTCTCCCTCCCAGAGCTCTCTGAGTTCATCTCGGCGGCACGTTTGAGGGTCCCCCCCCCCGCCTGTTGGTGGTTGGGGACTTCAACGTGCATGTCGAGTCTGAACTGTCGGGAGTAGCTCTGTAATTCATGGAGTCCATGGCCTCCATGAACCTGTCTCAGTTTGTCATCAGTCCCACTCACAAGGGAGGACATACCTTGGACTGGTTTTTGCCTCCACATCTGCGGGTGTTGATCTGGGGGTCGGGAGGTTGTGCACCCGACCTGTGTCATGGTCAGATCATTATCTGCTGACTTTCCCCCTGTCAATCGCCACCCCACCCCGCGGGGAGCAGGGCCCCTCCATCTGGGCCCACCTCCGGAGGCTCCTGGACCCAGTGCGGTTCTCGGAGGCCTTCGAGAGGTTACCAGACGGACTGGTTGATGATCCGGTCGACTCCCTGGTTGATAGGTGGTTTGAGGATGTGGCCGGGGTAGCTGACCAGATCACCCCCAAGCGCCTTATCCGATGCCGAGCCCGCTCTTCGCCGTGGTTTACCATGGAGTTGTGGGCGATGAAGCAAGAGCGGAGGAGGCTAGAGAGCAGATGGCGAAAGGTTCGGACAGCTTTGAATTGGGCTGCGGTTAAGGCGTTGACTGGTCACTATTCTCGAGCGATCAGGGACGCAAGGAGATCTTTTGTCTCCCTGAGAATTGGTGAGGCCTTGAAACGTCAGGCAGAATTGTTCCGGGTGGTTCGAGACCTCACCAATCCCGGTCCGCCGGGGCCTCCTCCTAGTGATTTCACTAGTGAGTCATTCACAGCCTTTTTAAAATCTAAGATAGAGGCCATCCGTTCCGAGCTGGACGCCAGTTGCATGGATCCACCCTCTGCTGTGGCCAGTGCCTTGCCGCCTGGGTCGCCCCGGTTTGTTGAGTTTGGGCCTGTTACACCAGTGGATGCCTCTAGGGCCCTGGGACATTGCAGGCCTGTGGCTTCTCCGTTTGACCCTTGCCCTTCCTGGCTGATTAAGGCCGCCGGAGGGAGCATGCCGGAATGGGCTTCACTAATTGCCTCTGCATCCTTCAGAGACGGGATTTTTCCCAGTCGTCTGAAGGAGACGGTGGTGAAGACCATTATCAAAAGACCTGGCTTGGCTGTAGACGATATGTCTAACTATCATCCTATAGCCAATGTTTCCTTTATGGGCAAGGTGATTGAGCGGGTCACCGCCCTGAGTCTCCAGACATTGCTGGAGGAGAACCATGTCTTGGATCCTTTCCAATCTGGGTTTAGGCCGCGTCATGGGACTGAGATGGCACTGGTCGCTCTGCATGATGATCTGCTGAGGAGGGCTGACAGGGGTTGCTCTACCCTGTTGGTCCTTCTCGACCTGTCAGCAGCTTTTGATACCGTCGACCACGGTATCCTCCTGGGGCGGCTTTCTGAGGTCGGGATTGGGGCTCTGGCCTTTGGCTGGCTCCGCTCCTTCCTTGAGGGCCGCACCCAGCGTGTGAGCTTGGGGGGTGATCTGTCGTCTCCCTGGACACTCTCTTGTGGGGTGCCACAGGGGTCGGCTTTCTCCCCCATGCTCTTTAACATCTACATGAAGCCGCTGGCTAAGATCATCCGGAGTTATGGAGTTTGCTGTCATCAGTACGCTGATGACACGCAGCTCTATTTCTCCTTTTCCACCGATGCAGTGGAGGCCGTCCAGACCCTTGATCGCTGCCTGGCCGCAGTTTTGGACTGGACCAAGGCTCACAGACTCAGGTTCAACCCTGGAAAGACCGAGGTTTTGTTCTTCGGGGGAGGCCCGAAGAGGTACAGGGGCCCTCTTCCCAGTCTGGGCGGGTCCGCCCTCCAGCTGGCGCAAAGAGTGAGGAGTCTGGGCATTGTCCTGGATCCGGATTTGTCCCTGGATTCCCAGGTGGCTGCCGTGACCAGGTCGGCCTATTACCATCTTAGGCTCATCGCCCAGATTCGCGCGTACCTCAATGGGGATTCCCTGAGGACAGTGGTACAGGTGCTGGTCATATCGAGGTTGGATTACTGCAACACCCTCTACATGGGGATCCCCTTGAACCTTGTTCGGCGATTGCAGCGGGTCCAGAATGCGGCGGCCAGGTTGGTGGTTGGTGCGCGTAAGTTTGACCGCATCACCCCATCCTGGCCCGCCTGCACTGGTTGCCCGTTGCCTCCCGAATAAGGTTCAAGGTGTTGGTTTTGGTTTACAAAACGCTCCATGGTTTGGCCCCTGTCTATCTGGCAGAGCGTATCTCCTGACGATTAGACCTGGCCCGACCCACCAGATCTTCCCTGGCCCTCTCGCTTCGGATTGCCACGCCGAGGGGAGCCCGTAAAGCGACTACCCGCAATCGGGCCTTCTCGGTTGTTGGTCCTGCTATTTGGAACGCCTTGCCAAGCGAGATACGGCAAGCTTCTTCATTGGCATCCTTCAAGAAAGCCTTGAAGACCTGGCTATTTAGGGACGCCTTCGGAAACTGCTAGGGGTAGAGTTCCCCTCCCCCTTGCCCTGCCCCCTGCCAATACTGGTTCGCCGTCTTGGACGCTGCTGTTACTGTTTTTATTTGTTTTAATCCTTGTGTAAACCGCCCTGAGTTCCCGTTCGGGAAATAGGTGCGGTGTACAAATTTGAAAATAAATAAATAAATAATATTCAGAAGTGGTAGGAATTGTAACCCAGTGTGGGGAGGGGTTCCTCAACAACACAGCTTCGTATACACTGCTATCTGCTTCTAAAAGATTGAATACAATCCTCCCTGATAACATGGCAGAAGTCAAATCACTGTCAGAAGACTCACAAAATTATCCTCACCTGTTTATGATATACCAGATGGTTGCTAATACACCTGAAACCCACGTTCCACTGAGGAGCCAGCTGGTTACATACAGAGCAATGACATAGACTGCCTGAAGGCTAAACAACGTGTAGATATAAAAATAAACAGGTTCTAAAAAGCTCTGCAAAAGAAGGATATATGAGATAGTTAAAGATATACTGCTTATTTTAACATGAAATCACCTGTTTATATCGTATGAGTCTCCGTAAATTAAGGCTCCAATTCTGCCTTAGTTCTCATAAGTCGCTGGAAAATTTGGCCCAGGGGACAGAAACGAAACAAGAGAATAACGTACAGAGTTCTGCCAATATATGAGAATTCTTTCTAAGGAAATGTGTAAAGAATTACACTCTAAAAGTGCAATTCTATGCACTCGTACTAAAATGTGTTCCACTGAACTACAGACGTCATGCACACTTGAAAATGTTCATTCCTTAACAAAAAAGGGTGACTGACACAAAAATGGGCTATGAGATTTTTCTATTTTCATTAACATTTAAAAATAAAATCCTATATGAAAAAAAGGGAAGACAGGGAATGCTTGTCAAATTCGTGGATGACATAAAATTGGGTGGAATAGCGAATACCAAGAAAGACATAACATTCAAAATAATATTGATAGGCAGAAGCAGAATGAAATCTAACAGGGAAAAGTGAAAAGTGCTGCACCTAGGAAAAAGAAACCAAACACACAATTACAAGATGGGGGACACCTAGCTCAGCCATATTGCAAGTGAATTCTTGGAATTGTTGTAGATTATAAATTGATTATGACCCAACAGTGTGATGTGGCCACAAAAAGGCAAATGCTGTTTTAGACTGCATTAACAGAAGTATAATTTCCAAATCACACGAGGTGCTCATCTCAGTTCTGGTTAGGCCACACCTTGAGTATTTTGACCACTTCTGGATACCATACTTCAAGAAAGACACTACCATACAAAAAAGATGCAGATAAACTGGAGTGAGTTCAGAGGAAGGTGACAAAAAGGATGAAACTGAGACATTGGGCTCATGACAGACAGGATTCTATGAAAAAAGACAATAATACTGAGAAAGACTGAAGGCAGTAAGAAAGGAGAAAGATTAAATGTGAGATGGATAGGCTCCTGAAAGAAATCTACACGCTTGAATTTGCAACAGCTGAGCTGAGCTGTTGAAGACGGGACATTTTGGAGATTGCGCTTTCATAGAGCTGCCATAAATTGACCTGATGGCATATAACAACAACAGGCCCTACCTCTGAGTTACTAGGGCTAGGACTGCACCGTATGTGTGATAAAATTTCCAAACATGTATAAGCAAGACTTATGTCGGAACTTCTATGTGTTATGCTTATCTGTCAAGAATCCGGAAATAAATACGTACCTTTATGTGAAAAACAGTATAGAGAATACTAAGGAATACTTCTTGGTAGACATTCATTCTTCCAAGTATGTTAATTGTTCTCATAGATTCGGTTTTATTGTCGTAAATCAAACCAATTAAACCTGCAGACAAAAGGAAAATAAAAGGAGGGCATTTTTTTTAACTGTGAAGATTTCTGTAGAAAGTAACTTGCATCCAATCATTAAAAACTCCTTTGGTTTAATGCTTTATAATTTTTTAAGAACATAAGAAAATAAGAAGAGCCGTGCTGGATCAGGCCAAAGGCCCATCTAGTCCAGCTTCCTGTATCTCACAGGGGCCCCACCAAATGCCTCTGGGAGTGCACAAAACTGGACATCTGTCTCCTGATACCACTCCCCTGCATCTGGTCCTTGAAGTACCCTGGTTTTAAGCCTGGAGGTTACACATCTCCATCATGGTTTGTAACCTGTGATGGACTTCTCCTCCAGGAATCTGTCCAATCCCCTTCTGAAGGCATCCAGGCCAGATGCCATCACCACATCCTGTGGCAGGGAGTTTGTGTTCAATTAATATAATATAATATAATATAATATAATATAATATAATATAATATAATATAATATAATATAGGTGACTTAAGGCTAGTTTACCAACAGAATGGGTCTTTTGTTCATTTACAAACTGAATGCAGTAAAGAAATCAGAAGGAGACCAAGAACCTAAAAGGATGGGTATAAAAGAATCAGAACAGATCAGCAAAACTGATGTGTTGCTGGAGAGCAAAACCAAAATGATGCATTCTATTCCTGATCGCAATATACAGATGTGGAAGTTGATAGGGATAAAAAAAATGACAGAAAAACGATTAGTTCAAAATGTGGTGTTGGACAGGAGCTATACAGATGCCATGAATCATGGTAGACAAAATAAGTAACTGTCAAGTCAAAATTCTCTCTAGAAGTACAAAATGGTTAAACTGAGGCTTGACTTGTTGGCACATAACTTAAAAACACCACATTTTTCCCCCAGACTCAACATATAGCAATAACATAAGGTTAGTATTCCTAGAATATATACAAAGGCTCTATGACAAGTGTAAGACATGGCTGAAGACCAAAAACACTAGTCTTAAATGCAAAAGAATCACACTTTGGAGAGCTACGGTATGTGCAATTTATGCAGTTCAGAAATTCAAAGTTTAATATACATATCTTATAATACCTAGCTGAATGGAAGGAGCCTGCAGCATCTCTTTGTAATAAGAATAATACAGACCACATTCTGTCCTGAATGAAATTTCCCGCTCTACATCCTGTAAGAAAACAGATCAGTTAAGAGGCAAGAAACTTGTTGCTTTTCTTAATTTTGTATGATAGTAACCATTTAAATAAAGTGTATAGCATAGACAGATGCTAAACATTATAGTTAATACAATATATTTCATAAGCAAAACTACTGAGTTTTACTTGTCTTATTTCTCACCGGCAACGCGTCCATGGAACAGGTCAGTTGTTTTTCCAATTCTGCCTAATACATCAGAATAATCCCTCATTTTGGAGAATTAGTGTCATACTAGAGATTTGAGCCCTGATCTTCCAAGGTCCAGAACTACCAGACAGCTTTGACTTGTGTTCAAAAAGTATACCAAGAGGGACATGGAGGGGAATTGTAGCCTGCACTTCTACTTGCATAATCAATAGGTTAGCAAGAGTCAAGAAAAAAACTGAAGTAACATTTCCTAACCGATTTAAAACAAATACAGTGGTACCTTGTATAAAGGAATTAATTCGTTCCAAATGAAATTATGTTAAGCAAATTTTCCTTTATACAAATTCCCATAGGAATGCATTGAAAACAGGGCGATCCCATTTTTATGTTGTATGGATTCTCCCCATAGGCGATTATGTTAAGCAAATTTCCCCTATCTCCGGAATTTTTTATGTTGTAAAAATTTTATGTTATACAAACTGTTTGTTATACAAGGGTCCACTGTATCTCTGTAGTCCAGCTGCTTTGAAGAAATACATTAAGAGTAAAATTCTAAATTTAATAGCAGATATGTTCCTGGACATGTCCTACAGGTCACAAAGAAATTAGTAACCGGATTCTCAGTTTTAAAAGGTTCCCTGCCCAACTCTAGATACAAACAGATCAAAGTAAATCCCTATGCACTTCTTTCATTCTGTTGAAATATTTTATATTGGTAGCAATCACTTGCAACTGGAAATTTTCTGATTGTTTTCATCTAATTATAACAGTCCACTGCTGGCTGACTAGAATGCAAAACCATTAATTTTAAACAACTCTCCATTGTTTTAAAAGTGCACTTTGCTATTGTACCTGTTTCTGTTTTATTGTATTGCTACCTTTTTTTTGTTTTCATGTATTTTAACAATATTTTTTAAACCACTGTTACTACAGTGGAAGGATAGAAGTAATATTTCACACTCTTCAGATATATAGCACAGTTGATGTAAGGTATGAAATATATTATATTGAATAACATCCAAATTCTCATTATCCAAACCAATATCAAAAAGGGGGAGAACAAACGACTGATACTGAACTGCTGCACAACTCAGTGGTTTACGAATCTAGCTGCGGAACCGGAGGTACTGTAGGTTCTTGAAAAGGGCTGGATTCTTGGTTACATCAACAGAACCATAGTGTCTAGATCAAGGGAAGTGATAGTACCACTCTATTCTGCTCTGTCAGACCCCACCTGGAGTACTGTGTCTAGTTCTGTGTGCCTCAATTTAGAAAGGATGTTGACAACCTCGAGCGGGTGCAGAGGAGGGCGACCAGGATGGTTGAGGGTCTGGAGGAAATGTCTTATGAGGAACGGCTTAGGGAACTGGGAATGTTTAGCCTTTCAAAAAGAAGACTGAGAGGGGATATGATAGCTATGTTTAAATATTTGAAAGGATGTCATATTGAAGAGGGAACAGGTTTGTTTCCATGGCTTCAGAGACTAGAACTCGGGGCAATGGTTTCAAACTACAGGAAAAGAGATTCCATTTGAACATTAGGAAGAACTTCATGAAAGTTAGAGCTGTTCGGCAGTGGAATATGCTGCCCTCAAGGGTGGTGGAGTCTCCTCCTTTGGAGGTTTTTAAGCAGAGGCTGGATGACCATCTGTCGGAAATACTGTGATGGGGTTCCTGCATGGCAGGGGGGTTGGACTAGATGGCCCTTGAGGTCTCTTCTAACTCTATGATTCTATGATTCTATATGGTCTCTTTCGATTCTGTAGTTCTAAAATGATAATTGTCCTTTGGAACCTTATGCTCTATGGACATGATAAATGATTTTAGTATAAGCTTAAGCCCACTAAAGTCCCCAAAACTCCAAAAGTTAGATTCTAAATCCATATCATTCCACATGACTTCCCATGACCGAAGTTTCTATGTTGGTTGTACATCAGCTGAAAATAAAGAGCTGGAATAATTTAGCTCATATATTAAAAACCGAAAGATCTCCGAAATGTATCAGAATTTGCTGGGCATTGAGGGGGATCGCATTAGCAAGAATGCATCAAACGTAAATGATTAATTTGTAAGCAAAACACCAGCTGTATTCAACCAAAAGCCATACTTTATGAGGTAAACACTACTGTTTTACATCTGTTTCATACTTAGATAACATCTGTTTTCTTTGTTTACTACATCTTTCAAGTTCTATTGTAATTTGTATTTTTTCTATAGGTTAATGGCTGAAAATTAATATTTAAGCATTGTATATTCTATCAATGCGTTTTTGTCACTATATTATATGCTTTCTTCTCTACATGAATCTAGGAGTGCTTGTTGAGATAATAATATTTATTTATTTATTATTTATTTATTATATTTATACCCCTCCCATCTTCCCGTAGGAATTCTGGGCGGCTTACAATGGTTGACGAAGCAACAAAACACAATAAGAAACTAGAGCAACATGATAAAACAGTAAGCATAACTATTCTAACAGTTTAAAACAACTTAGCGCCCAAGCAATACGTACAAACCCAGCAACGAGGCTACTCGGTGGGTGCGAAATATGGATGGCGGGGGGGGGGGACACCTACAGAAGCTCGCCAAAGGTCTCCCGGGAAAGCAGAGTTTTTAACACTTTGCGGAAGGCCAGCAGGGACTCTGCAGAGTGCACTTCGCTTGGGAGGCTATTCCAGAGGGAAGGGGCTGCCACCGAGAAGGCCCGGTTACGTGTAGATGTCTTCCGGGCCTCTCGAGGGGTGGCAACCCGGAACGAGTGCGCTCGCGACTGCCGGACTGGACGGGCCAAGGTTGATCGCTGGATGATCCGCTCTGACAGGTAGTCCGGGCCCAAGCCATGGAGGGTTTTATAAACTGAAACCAAGACCTTGAATCTGATCCGGGATGCAATGGGCAACCAATGCAGGCGAGCCAGAACTGGGGTTATGTGGTCATGGTGACGCACACCCGCCACCGGCCTGGCTGCCGCATTTTGTACCCGCTGCAAACGCTGGAGGAGAGTCAAGGGCAACCCCATGTAGAGGGCATTGTAGTAGTCCAACCTCGAGATCACCAGCGCTTGAACCACTGGTCTCAGAGAGTCGCCATCCAGATCTGGGCAGATCTGGGCAATTTGACGGAGATGGTAAAATGCGGATCTGGTCACGGCAGCCACCTGGGCATCCAAGGTAAGCGCCGGATCCAGAACCACGCGCAGATTCTGCACCCTATCCGCGAGTTGGAGGGAAACTCCCTCCAGACAAGGGAGAGGGCCTCCATACAAAGATGGCGAATTCCCAAAGAACATAACCTCCATCTTCTCGGGGTTGAGCTTGAGCCTGTTGGCCCTGGCCCATGTCAATACCACATCCAGGCACCGGTCGAGAGTCCGAACAGCTTCCACTGCAGAGGTGGAAATGGAGAGATAGAGCTGCGTGTCATCAGCGTACTGATGACAGCAGACTCCAAATCTCCTAATGACCCCAGCCAGCGGCCTTACGTAGATGTTAAACAGCATGGGGGAGAGAGATGACCCCTGTGGAACCCCGCAGGGGAGTATCCACGGGGCCGACAACTCCCCCCCCCCAATGCTGCACATACTGGGGACGGCCCTCCAAGAAGGACCGGAGCCAACTGTGAGCAGTGCCTCTGATTCCCACCTCAGAGAGCCGATCCAGTAAGATACTGTGGTCGACGGTATCGAAGGCCGCTGACAAATCCAGGAGAACCAACAGGGTAGAGCGACCCCTATCGGCTGCCCGGATTAGGTCATCTTGCAGCGCGACCAAAGCTGTTTCGTTCCCCTGCAGGGCCTGAACCCGGATTGGCATGGATCAAGGCACTGCTGTTCCACCAGATATGACTGAATCTGGACCGCGACCACCCTCTCGATGACCTTGCCCATAAACGGGGTGTTGGCAGTCGGACGGTAATTTGCCAATTGGTCCAATACCAGGCCAGGTTTTTTAAGAATGGGCTTGACCACCGTCTCCTTCGGACGGGAGGGAAAAAACCCCTCGCTGAAGGAGGCGGTGGCGATGGCATATGCCCATTCTGGCATACTCCCGCCGGCAGCTTTTATCAGCCAGGCAGGGCAAGGGTCGAAGGGGGTGGATGCGGGCCGGCAGTGGGCAATCGCCCTGGAGGCCTCCAAGGAGGAAACAGGCCCAAGCTCATCCAACCGGGGAGAAAGAGGTGGCGCAGCGACTGGGGATGGCGGGGAAGGGCTAGTGCAACCGGATTCGAAGCCGGCCCGGATGGCCTCTATTTTAGATCAAAAATAGACTGCGAAGTTCTCACTACTGAAATCAGTAGGAGGAGGCCTGGCTAGACTAGGATTGGTGAGGTCTCGGACCACCTGGAAGAGCTCCGCCTGGCGGTTCGAGGCCTCACCAATTCTCAGGGAGTAATAGGATGACTTAGCCTCCCTGATCGCTCGGGAATAGTGCCTAGTCTGGATCACAACAGCAGTCTTATTAATTGCCGTATGGCTTCTTCTCCAGCTGCTCTCTAGCCTTCTCCGTTCCTGCTTCATCGCTCTCAACTCTGCCGTAAACCACGGCGAAGGCTGAACTCTGCTATGGAGAAGGCGCTTGGGGGCGATCCGGTCGATGGTGCGGGCAGCAGTTTCGAACCATTGGTCAACCGTAGCCTCGGCCGGAGTGTCAGTCAATACTTTTATGCATGTTTGTGGATCTTCATCCACTTCATTTGGAAATGAAGAGGTAAATCAAGTTTAACCCCAGCTATAGCAGGCTCACTGGAATCAATGGGACATGTTAAACAATAACATAATAATCTTAGAACTGCAGAGTTGAAAAAGACATTTTGGATCATTGAGTCCGGGCATATCAGGAAGGCACTGTGGGAAAACTCTAGCTCTACAGCTGGATACCTAGATCAGTGAGCTCATCATTTATATTTAGTTAGTTATGGGCCATGAAGTTGGGACCAATTTATAATCCACTACAGCACATTGGACATACAGTATATCATTTATGTAAGACCCATGCAATGGGTTTGCTCCAGTTGGAACTAAAACCCCATTCAGTCCTATATCTGAATTCTATGGACCTACATTATCCTTGAAATAGCTGATATACTAAAAATATGGAGATTTATAAAGGGTTCAGGATTTCCAGATGGAGATCGTAATTATCCTGCGGAGGTGGTAAATGTACTACAGTACTAACAGCTTAGCAGCCAAATATAGAGGACACTTTCAGATTGGGGGTAAGATTAGCATTACATTCTGTACCATGACAACTAGACTCTACTGTTAGTGAAGCGCTTGAAAGCTGTATCAGCCAAACGTAGATGCAACTTTTAAATAAGAATCCCAAGAAATTGGGTTTTGGGGCTTTCAATTATGAAAGCAAAATGCACTAGAAAAAGGAATAAAAAATATTGTTTTTAAAATATTTATTTATACAGCTTATATACAGCTTATATACCGCCCGTCTTCCTTGTGGAACTCCGGGCGGTTTACAACAAATTTATAGCACAGCACTATATAACTCAATCAATTATCCTTAAGCAAAAGGAGAGATGCTCAATTGAGCACACCTGAATTTAAATGACCAGATCTACACAGTATGTCATTGACAAATATAATTAACATTCATGAAACTCTTGGCTGGTTCATCTTAAACTGATTGGTACTGATTGGAATGCTCGGCTTTGCTAAAGGAAGACAACAGTCAAGCAGTGATCAACTTCATTATGAGATTTCAATGGAATAGAAATAAAGGATTCTATAACTAGAAAGTTGGATTCAGCCTGAAATAATTTTTTTATTTCAATTCCTAAGCTTCTTGTCTGGGGCCAAGGGAATGGAACAGATTATAACTAAATCAACTAATCAGTGTGTTGTTTCCCCCCCCTCTAAATTAGGAGAACATGCTAATTTATCTTTAGGCATTAAAGCCTTGCATGAATCAGAAGCAGCAAAAGGAACATTCATTTTAAACTCTCCAACCTGTAAACATTCATTTCCCTTTCTCTTCACAGAAAAGTTCCTTGGCTTGAATTTGAATCGGGCTGATTGGGTCCTAGGGACAGAAGCATCAATGTAAGCCCCACTGTCTACACCAGGCATGTCCAAACTTCGGCCCTCCTGCTTTTAAGTCTGTAAATACCTTCATGTTTAATGGCAGTGAATACTGTAAAAAGAAGCCTCCAGAGCTTCCAATCACATGGATGCTGTAAGTGCAAGGAGATCTTCTGCAGACCTTTATGTTAAACATTATCCTTCACAGGGAAAGGGAAGGTTGGGCTTGTATGCATTACCACATCCCCATCACACATCCACCCATTCAAGATCCATCCATAATGCATAATGCCTGAATAGGGCTAATCTCGTGTGTTTAAGCAGCCAAGTCATTGACACAAATGTTCTCTCTTGTTTTGGCAGATTTTCTATCACAATTGAGGCCCAAATTTACTAAGTCAAACCTGATAGTAAATTGCAACTGTGTACGCCCTAATAGGGAGTTTAAAGATAAAACAGGTGCTATTAACATGGTATCATGAGATGTAAACAGTTTAATGAACCATACAAGGAAATCTACTACTACAGGATGTGATCTCAACATGTTGTGGAGAAAAATCCACTTATACCTTAACTAAGAACATTAAGGCTGTGCCTACAGGTAAATGTTCATACATAAAAATCAAGCAAATCTGCCCATTCATTCATTCATTCATTCATTCATTCATTCATTCATTCATTCATTCATTCATTCATTCGATTTACGGTATATATTGGCTGTCTAGCTGCAAGGCTACTCTGGGTGGTTTACAACTACTGTATCAAATACAAGCAATATAAACAGAATCCATAACAACCAATAACATAAAAATAAAATAAACAAAAGTGAGAAAGGCAGATAATACACGAGCAAACCATGAAGGGTCACATCTGTTTCTGTGGTCGCCTGTTTTTTTCTAATAATGTCAAAAAAATGAAAACCATACTTGTATCCCAAGCGCTCTCTCTCTCTCTCTCTCTCTCTGTGTGTGTGTGTGTGTGTGTGTGTGTGTGTGTGTGTGTGTGTGTGTGTCTGAACCAGCCATCCTTAACTAGGCAATATCTAATTTAAAGGAACCATATTCAGTCAGCTGCTAGAACCATTCAGACTAAATCATACTTTATTATGAACATTTACACCACATAAGACTATTTTCAACAACCCTATCAGCTCCATACTATCTCAGTAAGTCTCCAGGCCAGCACCTGATGCGAACACTGGCTGATGTGCTACAGAACAAAATGTCCCACAATGAAGAAAAATGGTTTTGGTACAGCAGACTTCAAAAGGTTTGCAGAAATACGTAACTGCAGAGGGTCCAGTAAAATGGGAAAATGGTGGGGAAATACAGGCATTTTCTTACCTTAATGTTGGAGAACCATAGATCATTTTCATGTAGCGTAGCTACATAAACAGAAGTAAGAATTCCCAGGGAAATGCCAACAATTCCACCAACAATGAGTGCAAGTTTTTTCCACAGTTTTTCACCTACAGAAGATTGTTCTAGTAAGTATCATTTTTCATTCTAAATTATACCAACATGTTTGAAGTAGACTGTAGCTGCCTCTCCAAACAGTGGCTATAGCTTATACATCGATGCAGAACCCTGATTTTCAAAACAATGCAACACAGAGAAAATTTATGACTTGACATGTTCCAGCTTTAGGAAACTCACTTGTTCCTATGTGCATTCTAGATTTTAGACAGGAGAAAAGTAACCATAAAATCTGTATATAAAACACCAAGTTTGTTAACTGATTATTGTGGGTCCTGATGGTGATTTTAGTATTTTAATATATTGTATTTATTGTATTGAAATGTTTTATTGCTTTAATTTTATTGTAATTTTGATGTTTTAATTGTCTGAATTGTTTATTTTGATTGTGAGCCGCCAAGAGACCTTTGGGTAGTGGGCGGCATAGAAGTTAAACAAACAAACAAACAAACAAACAAACAAACAAACAAACAAACAAACAAACAAACCCAGTTGTTTCTCAAAGGACTGGACCAAAGATGCAGTTCTGCTCACTGTAGGGATCTACTACCTACAGAAGTGTCGTTTTATTCCTCTCACTATAACACTGATTAAGAAATGTGAATCTGAAACCAAAGATGTTCTTCCACTCGACAATCAAAAACATACAAAACCTAAATCTATTACAGCACAATATGAACTCTTAGGAAAGCCTTTGCAGATAATAGCAAACATTTTTCCTTTCCTCTCCTGGCGCCTTAGCTCCATATAATTCTCTCTGAGCACTAGTAAGCTGCGGAAGCAGAACCTGGAAAAGGCAGAACGAAATGTTTTTCTTAGACTTGCTATGCCATCTGCACATTGCTCATGTTCTCCCTGTTAAAGCTGGTGTCTAATAGCTTTGTGCTGAAATGTCAATAACTACATTTAGTAATCATCTTCACCTCTTATTTGGTAATTCTTTGTAATACTCGATGCACTGTGCATTCCAGTAAATCACAAGGATTATTACCAACACCGACATTTTGTTGCATCTTTTAATCATTATGATTAATGGCTTGAAGATCTAACTTTTGTCTTTCTCTCCTCCTAAACAGCTACTGATCAAAGCCTCCTCTGCTACTATACTCACAATTGCAGGTGATCACTTTCTAACATCAGAGGAGCAAAATCACTGGTAACAGGATGCCAAGTGAAGATACAGCCTTGTTTTCTATACTTTCTCCTCCTGCTAAACTCCCTCCGCCCCCGTTTTACATTAATTACATTTCTCGGATTCACAGCTTAATTGCATGATTTCAAACTAGAGACAGCTTCCACCAATTTCAATAAAAGCCAAGCCAAGAAATGAACTACTGTTAAATGGTGAAACCAAAAACACAGAGCTGCTCCTTATTAATTGAGCAGGTTTTTAATATGTATGTGCAATAAGCGCTAACCAATCCTGCTGTAGCTCTGTTGACAAATGGGGAATCACACTACCAGCGGGCTTGGGTTAACTAAAGTGTTTTTGCTTCGATTTTGCATTGCACGTGACTTGTACACAATAAGACAACATTGGGTGCAACCTGAAATCAAAATAGAACCACTTAAATTAGCACCAATCTGCTACTGCTGGTGATGTAATTTCCACTGGATTGGCATTGCTATGCAACCTGATTTGTATCAATTATTTCAATTGTATTCAGAGTTGTGTGGGTATTATCTGTAGACAACAAAGTGAATAGTCATACGAACACATCTACAAACAACCTACAGTATATTTCTGTGTATAAGACTATATTTTTGTCTAAAAATGAGAAAAATGTATGGTTGCGAGACTGTAATTTGGGGTTGGAAAAGTGGAGGTTGTCTTATATATGGGGGTGTCTTATAGACGGAAAAATACGGATACTTTCTGGAAATATATAATAGACATAACACCAAAGCTAGTCTAAAAGACTGATCACTTCTGGTTTCTCTTAGCATTAATGGCCAGAATCATATTGACATTCACATAAAGCAGGCATGTCCAAACTTCGGCCCTCCTGATGTTTTGGACCACAACTCCCAAAATTCTAAGCTTAGATTGCCAATGGCAAAGGACTGTGGGAGTTGCTGTCCAAAACATCTGGAGGGCCGAAGTTTGGACATGCCTGACATAAAGTTTGCATAAGTTCCCACAGCTAATTGGCAAGGCGTGCTTCCTGGGTGCGTACCTGATCATGTACTTAACGATGCAACTGAGATGTTGTCCCAGCTTCTCATGAATTCACTGCAATTAGCTGTGGCAAGTCATGCAAACCACATGCAAATACCAATAGCGCTCTGGCTGTTATATTACAGTTTGAACAACACAAACTGTACAGTTACCTTTAGTTTCTCTTTTTTCAAAAAACAATAACAAAAAGACACATTTATAACCAAGATGGAGAAACAAGACATTTTTAGGGATTTTTTTTCCAAATAGCTACAACCTACCAGTGATAATTTTCCCATTGGGCTTCCAGTTCTTCTCATGTGACAGACAGTCTCCTGGAATTTCTGTAGCTTTTGTTCCCTTTCTCTGTCTGACAGCTGTCATGATGTCAGTAAATGCCACACATTATACGTCAAGCCAGTTCCTAAATAAACATACACAAAGTAACAGGGAATGTTATTCAACATGCATATAGCAGTCTCTCACCATCACTTTCTAAAGGGATACAAGTTGTTCGACTTATGAGCATGCATTCGGAACGGATTAAACTCGTAAGTAGAGGTACCACTGTACTGCAGTCAAACTGCAGAGATTAATT